>JAODAL010009191.1:0-112553 GCA_025379985.1 Phyllomedusa bahiana
GGAAGCCCACCGGGCCATAGTGGAGCCGCCGCCGCCGCTGCGGTGTATGAGCAGCTGTGACACCGGCAGCTCCTGGTCTCAGCTCAGCTCTCTGCTCAGGCTGCACACTATAGCTTCACACTCTCTCTGGTGTCCGCGTTGTGGCTCCGCCCACCCGAGGCTGATTTGCATATCCCACAATGCTCTGCGCTTCTCCTGTGTAAAATTCTAAAGTGTGAAGAGCAGCACAGCACTTGTCAGTGCAGTCGCCGCGATGTGTGCAGGGGCTGCGGGCGGCCGGGCCGGGGCGGCGCCAGGTATCTGGATACTCTGGTTTCTCTTCAGACCGAAAAAATCTTTCGCCTTTTACTAAAGATTTCCGTGGAGAGGAACGACCATGAGTTTCATGTAATTTTTTGATGCCCGGTGTGAGCTGGGCTGCTTATATATGGTCAAAGATAGATCCAAATATATGTTTAAAAAATGTTGTGCTTTGTGTCTTTTTCAAATGGGGGCGTATTAGCATGTTACGTACATGTTTACAAGTTTGACTATGGTTTTATGTTCTGAAAGCTGCATCGAATTTCATACGCATCATCCTTAGAACCGAGCAGTACCCGATACATTGCATAAACAGAATTTTTTAAAGTTTAAAATGTAAGAAGTTTGATGGCAGAAAATTCTAACCAAAACAAAACATTGATTTTTGAGTCTTCTCCTCCCCCAATCATCAGCCTATTCATCCCCAGATTCTGGCGACCCCTTCTGCACATGGAGGTATGAAGGTGAGCGGCTCCAGCACAGGGTGACAATGTGTTACCCGCAGCGGGTGTATAATAGCCGGAGCAGCAGTGTTAGCGCTGATGACTTTCCATGCGGTGTACGAGCAGCTGTGACACCACACCCCCCCCGCTGCGCCCGATCCGGGCGAGGAGCTCAGCTCTCTGCTCAGGCTGCGCATTGTCGCTTCACACCCTCTCTGGGCTCCGCGCTGTGACTCCGCCCTCCCGAGGCTGATTTTCATGTCCGCTTCGCGCCTCTCCTGTCTAATATTCTTCAGTGTTGTGAGCAGCACAGCGCTTGTCGGTGGAGTCGCCGTGATGTGTGCAGGGGCAGTGAGCTATATACTCTGGTTTCTCTTCAGAACAAAAAATCTTTTGCCAAAGATTTCCCCTCAGGTCCTTCATGCACGCCCGTAACCCGAGTAAAACGCGGTATCCCTTTGTGGAGGAGACCGCACACCATCTTTTCTGGGAGCGCCCCTTTGCTCAGCGTTTGCTGGATTCCCTTTCGCACAAACTTAAAGACTCCGTTACCCAGGAAAAATATAAAGCACACGTCCGTGCTGTATGGGCTCTTCCCTGGGGTACACCCAGTTGCGGCCATCCAAGAGGCCTGCCGCCTTATGAACTGTGTTAAGGAAGCGCTATGGATCTCCAGGGAAAGAAAGAAAGAAAGAAAGAAAGAAAGAAAGAAAGAAAGAAAGAAAGAAAGAAAGAAAGAAAGAAAGAAAGAAAGAAAGAAAGAAAGAAAGAAAGAAAGAAAGAAAGAAAGAAAGAAAGAAAGAAAGAAAGAAAGGAAAGAAAGAAAGAAAGAAAAGAAAGAAAGAAAGAAAGAAAGAAAGAAAGAAAAAGAAAGAAAGAAAGAAAGAAAGAAAGAAACGAAATAAAAATAAAGAAAGAAAGAAAGAAAGAAAGAAAGAAAGACAGAAAGAAAGAAAGAAAGAAAGAAAGAAAGAAAAAGAAAGAAAGAAAGAAAGAAAGAAAAAGAAAGAAAGAGAACAAGAAAGAAGAAAGAAAGAAAGAAAGAAAGAAAGAAAGAAAGAAAGAAAGAAAGAAAGAAAGAAAAGAAAGAAAAGAAAGAAAGAAGAAAGAAAGAAAAGAAAAGAAAGAAAGAAAGAAAGAAAGAAAGAAAGAAAGAAAGAAAGAAAGAAAGAAAGAAAGAAAGAAAAAAGAAAGAAAGAAAGAAAAAGAAAGAAAAAAGAAAGAAAAAAGAAAGAAAAAGAAAAAGAAAAAAGGATGTCAGGGGGGTTTATCCGGGGGCTACAAGCCACTAGAGACTAATTAACCAGCCGGGATGAAAATTTTTAAAGGGGACCAACAATCTTTAATGTTATTTTCTGGATTGCCTTTTTTGCTTTTATTTGTCCTTTCCCCTTAAACCCCCCTTTCCCCCAATGTGTTTACTGTGATTTTCATTTTTTAAAAAGCCTTTTGGGAGCTTTTGGCTTTTTAGATCCCACCCTCCCTCCGGCATATCCGCCTCCCACTTTCCCACTAACCTTTCCCCACACAGGTCTAAAAACTAGATTTTGTAGTTAAACCCTTACAGTAAAATGTGTTTTGGATGGGAGTGGAGAATTGCATGCTACCTGCAAAAGATTAGCATGGGGTTCCCCAGTCACTAGGAGATTGAATATTCAATATATGTTTCATTGGGGGGTGGAAGAATTTATTCCCGACTGCGGCTCGTGCCTAGGGGTTGCATGGGATTAGCCATTTGGGTTTTTAAAAAACTTTTATTCAATCCCAAAAAAAGATTTCTGTCGGAGGTTTTGGGAGCACTCGTGGGGTGCAGTGCCCCTTTTTTAAAAAAGGGAGTGCCCAAAAGAGTTTTTTTTTTTCCGCCAGGGCCGAGGGAAAAAAATCATGGGGGGCTTTAAGGCCTTTGAAAAAACCAACCGATTGGGGGTTTAAGGAAGATAGAAAAATCGGCTCAATTTATTTAACAAGTGCTCCTTTAAAAAACCCTGGGAAATGGGAGTCAACGATATTACTGCCCCTTTAAGAGAAATTTCAAAAGGGATTTTTCGACGTTGTTTTTTCCCCCTGTGGGGACACCCCAAGATGTCTTTGAACGCTGCAAAATGAAGAGGAAAAACCCCCCCGGAATGGGGGACCTTTCTCTTTTTAAACCCCCCCCTTTCCCTTTAGGGGGATGAGAAGCCCGGGCCAACCCTGCACCTCTTCAAAAACCCCTTTTTCGGAGCTGGGGCACGTCGTAGCTTTCCCGCAAACGCTATTGGGAAACCGGTCAGAGGAGGAGGAGACAAGCTGAAAAACGCGTACGGGGATCCCCAACGGAAAAATACGATTCCGGGTAAAGTTCAAGACCGACCGGAAGGGATCGGGGGCTAAGCAAAAACCCCCCATCCTCCTTTCCCTTGGGGGTTTAAACCCTGGATACCTGGTGTACCCCGGGCGCCCCCCTACTGCAGACTATTTTCCTGAAGTTTGGCCATACACAGTTTTTGTGCACGAAAGGAAGATCTGCCCTAAAAATGTGGTTTAGAAAAAATGGACCGGGAAAAGTTTTCCCAAAACCCCGCAAGTGTGATTGTGTGGCTCTGAACAACATTTTGGGGCGGAAAATGCCCCCAAAGGAGCTTTGGGGAGTTAAACCCCAGCTATGGCAAGCACCCGGGCGGGGCTCGCCCCTCCATTGTCCGGGAACGGCCGTGGCAGGGCGTAGAAGAAAACACCCTCCCACCCCAAAATGAAAGGGGAAACCCGTAGGGTGACATTGCAGATGCCTTGCAAAACCTGTATGAGGCCAAAGACACCCACGCAATGTTTCAAAGAACATATACCCCCCTGGGGGGTTTCCCGGGGAAGTTTCAACTCCCCATGGGGCAAAAAGGATTGCTGTGTAGCTCTGGTGGTTGGGTATTGAGGGCCAAAATGTGAAATTTTGGGTATGGGTTTATGGGTTTTTTGTTGTCCTGAAATTTTGCTTTGTTTTCCCGAAGAGTTTTTTTTCTATTTACCCTGGATTTTTTAAAAATTTTGGCTTTTTCCCTGCACCCTTTACATTTTTTTAAAATTTCCTGTTGGGTTTCCCTTTTGCTCTGGGGATGGGGTGTTTATTCTTTCTCCCGATCTGCTTTTTTGATTATATGGGTTGGAAAATTTTACTTGTCTGTACTTTAATTATGATGCAATTAATGTATGGGGCTATGTCTGTCTGCTGGTTTTTTTATGTCCAAATATTTGGGTCCCTCCAATTTGGGTTTTTTGGGCGGGTTTTCAGCGGGTTTTCCCAAAATTTTGGGAAAACCCTCTCTTAGACTGTAATAGAAAAACCGTTCAGTAAACTACCCCTAAAAAGGGTTTTTAACCACCGGCGTTCCCAAAAACTTTGGGAAAATTGCACAAAACCCGCCTTTTTTTCGGGGTGGGAAAGGGGTGGGAATTTTTGTGGTTATGGAGGACGGCAGAATCCCCAAACCCTGGAAAGAAACCCTCCCCCAAACCTTTTAAAAAACGATAAAAAACCCTCTGGGTTCTTAAAAAAGAATCGAAACCGGGGATTTCCCCATATGCCGTTTGGCCGTAGAATAAAAATTGTTTATTGAAAAGCCCCCCCCAAAAAAAAACAGCGCCTGGGTTTTTTGGGGTTAAAAAGGTTTTTTTGCATTTTTCACCCAAACCCCCGGTAAGCCCAGAATTGCGCCAAAATAAAGACATAACCAGCACTGACCTGTTCCTTGCAGCTGGAGCTTGGTGTTCCCTGCATTTAACCCCCAAGTACATTTGTCCGTTGGCCCAAACAGTCGGGCCCCTGGCCTAAGCACTAAACCCCCTTCCCCTGCACGGGACTGAGCAATGTCTGTAATGTCCCCCGGGGGGGGGTGGTGGGGAACAACGGCGTCAGATCCCGTGTATCAGGTGTGCGCTGTTTTTTTTTTTTTTTTTTTTCATTTTAAACTCAGTCCCGGCCTAAATTTTTCTATTTAAAAAATTTCCCGCCCTAATGTGTGCTCTTTGTGCCCCAAATACAGGGACACCCCATTATTCTTTCTGCGGTTTTCGTTTTCCCGAAAAACGGGGAAGGATAACGGGAAAAGACGGATAAAAGAGACAGAAAGAACAAGCACTGGCACGTAACGTGGCCTAAAGGGAAAGGGAACCCGGGGCCCCAGTAAAAAAAAATGTGGCCCTTATTGCACCAACTAAAATAGCTGCAGTGAATAAGGGACCCGGGTTCAGACTCCCGGATATTTTAACCCTGAAGTGATGCATCTGTGAAGCCCAAAAACCCGTAACAAGGTTTTTTTTTGCAAAAATTGATGTGAGTAACTTTGAAAAGGTGGACACCGAAGGAAAAACGGGACATTATGTATTAAAAAGGTTTAAAAAACGAGAAAATCTTTTAAAATTAAAATCCCCATTCTCAGTGGCCCCCCTTTGGGGTGCGGAATGACCTGGCAGGTAAATGATAAATGATTACATTCTGTATTTTTACACATTTTGCGGCACATTGGGCTTTATTTTTGGGAAAAAAAAGGGTTTAAAATCCAAAAATGCGGAGGGTGTGGGTAAAAAAACCCGCACGGGACAAAAAAACTTCCCGCCCCTCATCTTAAAAACTCCCAAAAGCCCGTGCGTCCCCCATACATTTTTTCTTTAAATGGGCACCATCATTTCCCGTGGGACGCCGAAGAAGGAAAACCCCCCAGCGCCTCTAGGATCCTGGGAGGGGCCCTTTCAGCAAAAGTGGAGACCCGGCCCCCCCAACCTGCGACAAAACCCTTTGCCATAACCCAGCTCAACCCAATGGTCTGTTAGGCTAGGTCTACACAAACACCGGGTTTTGGGGCCCGTTTTTTTAGCAGATTCAATTTTTCAAACCACTGAAAAACCGACGTACCCCCGTGCCCCTTTAAACCCCAAAAGGGAAAAAACTGTTTCCCGTACTTTACACAGCACAGTTTTTTTTTTCTGAGGTTTTCCAAAAAAGAAAAAACCCAAACCCGGGGGAAGAGAGAACATGTTTTGGATTCAGCCGCCCCGGCGTGGGGTTCCCGCAGGGCCCCCAAAATTTGGGGTCGTTGGGGGTCTGAAAACCCAAACCCCGGGTTGGGACAAAAAATGAACAAAAAAAAAACACGGCGTGACCAGCAAAAATGAAAATGTCGTTGGTTTTGGGGGGGCATTTCCAAATCCCCCTGTTAAAATTAAACCAGCCTTACAGATAATACTGAAAAAAAAAAAAAAAAACAAAATTTCCCAGAACGGCAGTGGATACGCATCATCCTTAAAACTGAGCAGTTCCTGAAACATTGGTTAAAAAGAAATTTTTAAAATTTAAAATGTAAAAAAGATTGATTGGGAGGGGGAATTTTAACCAAACAAAAAAATTTATTTTTGGGGTCACCACCCGCCCCCCCCCTCCTCAGCCTATTGATCCCCAGATTCCGGGGAACCCACCTCCTGAAACCCCCCGACCCCCGATTTTTTTCTCTTTTTCTGTGCAGGACATTGGGACAGAAGCCTCATCCGGCCCCTATTGGGGCCGCCGCCGGGGGTGGGGGTGTTATGAGCACTGTGACACCCGGGAGCTCCCGGTCCCCACTCGCTCTCTGCCGGCTGCACACTATAGCTTCACCTCTTTTCTGGTGTCCCCCGTTGTGGCTCCGCCCAAACCCAGGCTGATTTGAAAATCCCACAATGCTCTGCGCTTTTTTTTCCTGTTTTAAAAATTCTAAAGTGTGAAGAGCGCACAGCACTTGCAGTTTCAGTCGCCGCGATGTGTTTCAGGGGGTGGGGGGCCGGGGCCCGGGGGGGCGCCAGGTATCTGGATACTCTGGTTTCTCTTCAGACCAAAAAATCTTTTGCCTTTTTCTAAAGATTTCCTGGGGGAGGAACGACCAAAGAGTTTCATGTAATTTTTTGATTTTCCTGGTGTGAGCTGGGCTGCTTTTATATGGGCAAAGATAGATCCAAATAAAATGTTTAAAAAAATTTTTTGTGCTTTTTTGTCTTTTTCAAATTGGGGGCCCTATTACCCTGTTTTGTACATGTTTACAAGTTTGACTATGGTTTTTTTGTTCTGAAAGCGCATCGAATTTTTTTACCATCACCTTAGAACCGAGCAGTAAACCCATACATTGCATAAACAGAATTTTTTTAAAATTTAAAAGTAAGAAATTTGATGGGGAGAAAATTTTAACCAAAAAAAACATTGAAATTTTTATTTCTCCTCCCCCAATTCTTTAGCCTATTCCTCCCCGATTTTTGGCGACCCCCCCTTTGCACATGGAGGTATGAAGGTGAGCGGCTCCACACAGGGTTTACAATGTGTTAAACCCCAGCGGGGTATAATACCGGAGGCCCGCAGTGTTAGCGCTGATGAATTTTCCCTGCGGTGTACGAGCAGCGTGACACCCCCCCCCCCCCCCCTCCCCCCTGCGGGGCCCCATCCGGGGGAGGAGCTAAACTCTCTGCCAAGGGTGCGCATTGTCGCTTCACACCCCTCTCTGGGGTCCCGCTGTGACTCCCCCCCGAGGCTGATTTTTATGTTTCCCCCTTCGCGGGCCCTCCTGTCTAATATTCTTCAGGTTGTGAGCAGCACAGGCTTGTCGGGGGAGGGCCCGTGAAAGTGTGGAGGGGGAGTGAGCTATATACTTTGGTTTCTCCCTTTAGAACAAAAAAACTTTTTCCAAAGATTTCCCCCCAGGTCCCCCTTTATGCACGCCCCTAAACCCAGTTAAAAAAAGCGGTAATCCCCTTTGTGGAAGGGGAAACCCCACACCATCTTTTTGGGGGCGCCCCTTTTTTTTTAGGTTTTTCTTTATTCCCCTTTGGGACAAACTTAAAAATCCGTTAACCCCGGAAAAAAAATAAAACAAAAAGTCCGTGCTGTATGGGGTCTTCCCTGGGGGACCCCCCAGTTTTTCGGCCATCCAAGAGGCCTGCCGCCTTTTGAACTGTGTTAAGGGGAAAGGGTATGGATTTCCCAAAAAAAAAATAAAAAAAAAAAAAAAAAAAAAATAAAAAAAAAAAAAAAAAAAAAAAGGGAAAAAAAGAAAGAAAAAAAAAGAAAAAAAAAGGAAAGAAAATAAAAAAAAAAAAAAAAAAAAAAAAAAAAAAAAAAAAAAAAAACAAAAAAAAAAAAAAAAAAAAAAAAGAAAAAGAAAGAAAGAAAGAAAGAAAGAAAGAAAGAAAGAAAAAGAAAGAAAGAAAAAAAAAGAAAGAAAGAAAGGAAAAGAAAGAAAGGAAGAGAAAACGAAAGAAAGAAAGAAAGAAAGAAAGAAAGAAAGAAAAGAAAGAAAGGAAAAAAAGAAAAAGAAAATGGGGGGGGGAAAAAAAAGAAAGAAAGAAAAAAAAAAAAAGAAAAAAAGGGAAAAAAAGAAAGAAAAAAGGGAAAAAACGGGGTGGGGGGGAAAAAAAATGTCGGGGGCGGGGTGATTTCCCCCACCACTCAGAGGGCTATTAAAAAGCCGGATGTCGGAGGAGACGACATCTTTAATGCTTATTTGCTGGATTGTTATTTTCTTTTAAATTTTTTTCCTTTCCCAAAAACCCCCTTCCCTCAATGTGTCTACTGTGCATATCATTTTAATAAAGCAGCTTTGGCAGCTTTTGGCTTTGTAGATCCCCCTCCCCCCCCGCTTTTCCGCCTCCCCCCTTTCCCCCTAACCTTTTTTTCCCCCAAGGTCTAAAGCAGATTTAGTAAATTTAAAAAGTTAAAAGTGAAAAAAGTGTATGGTTTGGGAAATGGAGAATTTGCATGCTAGCTCTGGGTAAGTTTGCAAGGGGGTTCCCCCAGCACTAGGAAGATTGAATATTCAATTTGTTTTAAAGTTTAATGGAAAATTTATTCCCGAGCTGCGGGCCCTGCCTAGGTGTTGCATGTATTAGACCATTTTTGGGTTTTTAAAAAAACTTTAAAATTTAATCAAAAAAGAGATTTCCCGTCGGGGGTTGTGGGAAACACTCTGTTGGGTGCACGTGCCCTTTTTAAAAGGGAGTGCAAAAAGAGTTTTTTTTTTTTCCGCCAGACAGCAGGGAAAACCCCCCTGGGGGCCAAAAGGCCCTTAGAAACACCCTCCATTGGTGGTGAAGGAAATAGAAAATGGGGTTTAATTTATTGAAAAAAAAAATGCTCTTCAAAGCCTTTCAACGGGGATCAACGATATCTAATGCCCTTTAAGAGAACATTGCAAAAGGGATCTTTTTGAAAGTTGCTTTTCCCACTGTGGGGACACCAAGGTCTTTGAACGGGTGCAAAATAAGAGGAACACGCCCCCAAAGAGGAAACCCTTCTCTTTCACCCCCCCCCCCCTTTGGGGGATTAGAACCGGCACCGTGCACCCCTTCAACCCTTGAGGAGGGTGGGGAAAGTCGTAGCTTTTTCCCGCAGCGCTATTGCAAACTCGGGCAAGGAGGAAAGGGGACAAGCTGAAGGGAAAGCGTACCCGGGATCCCCAACGGAAAACTTTCGATTCTGGGTAAAGTTTTAAGACCGATCCGGGGGGATCGGAGGGATAAACAAACCCCCCTCCTCCCTCCCTTGGGGGTAAAACCCCTGGATTTCCTGGTGTAACCCCCCCGGGCCCCCGCCGCCTAAAGCAGGGCTAAGCCTGAAGTTTTTGGCCTTTCACAGTTTTCGGCACGAACGGGAAAATTTCTGCCGTAACTGTGGTGAGAAAAGCCCCTGAGACCGGAGATGTCCGAAAACCCCGGGAAGTTGGAAATTTGTGGGTTGAACAGCACCTTTTGGGGCGGAACGCCCCCAAAGGGGCTGTAGTTAACCGCAGCTATGTGGAAAGCAGCCCGGGCGGGGGGTCGCCGGGGTCCATTGGGCCCCGGGAAACGGCCGTGGCAGACGTAGATGAAAAAACCCCCCTCCACCCCCAAAACGAAAGGAACCTGTTGCTGACTTGCAGATGCCTTGCAACACCTGTAAAGAGGCCATGGGCACCCCCCTGCAAGTAAAAAAGCACATATCCTCCCTGGGGGTTCCGGTTTAAGTTTCAACTCACATGGGGGGAAAAGGATTTTCTGGAAACTGTGGTGGTTTGGGGATTGAGGCCAAAGTGTGAAAAGTGGTAGGGGGGATGGGTTTTTGTCTGTCCTGGGTTTCGCTTTGTTTTTCCCGAAAAATTATTTTTCTATTCAGCCTGGATTTTAAAAGGTTTGGCCTTTTTTCCCTGCACCTGGGCACAATTTTTTTATTGCCTGTCTGGGGTTTCCCTTTTGCTCTGTGATGGGTGTTTAAATTTTTTCTCCTGATTGCTTTATTGATTACTATAGGTTGGGAATTTAAACTTGTCTGTAAATTTAATTATGATGCAATTAATGGGATGGGGGGTAAATTTTTCTGTGGGGTTTTTATGGCACTATTAGGGGCCCTCCATGGGTTTTCCCGGGCGGATTTTCAGGGCGGGTTTGCGAATTTGGAAACCATCTCTATAGACTGTAATAGAAAATCCGTTCAGTAATCTACACTAAAAAGGATTTTCCCAAAACCCCGGCGTTTCCCAAAAACTTTGAACATTCACAATCTTTTTCCCCCTGGTTTTTTGGATGGAAAGGGTGCCCTTTTTGTGGGGTTTTGGAGGACGGACGAATCCGCAAACCGTGGAAAGAACCATTCCCCCCCCAAAACCCTTTTAAAGACGGAAAAAAACCGTCTGGGTTTTAAACAGAATCTGACCCGGGATTTCACATAATTTCCCTGTGGGCCGGGAGAATAACATTGTTTTTTTTTGAAATGGCCCCCCAAAAAAAGACAAGCCTGGTTTTTGGGGTTAAAAAAGGTTTTTCTGCGATTTCCGAAACCCGGGGGACAGCCCAGAATTCGCCAAAAAAAAAAGACATAACCCGCACTTTACCGGTTTCCCGTGCGCTGGAGCCGGTGTTCCCTCAGTTTACCTCACGGGACATCGTCCGGTGGCCGAGCAGTCATCCCCTGGCCTAAACACTCACCCTTTCCGTGCACGGAAGTGGCAATGTCCCGGGAATTTCACCGGGGGGGGGGTGGGGGGGGAACAACGGCGTCAAATCAGGGTATAGGGGTGCGTGGTGATTTTTTTTTATTTTTTTTCATTTTAGCTCAGTCCTGGCCTTTAATTCCCCCTATAAAAAAAAGTTTCCTGCCCCTAATGATGGCTTTTGTGCCCCCAAAAAAGGGCACCCCATTATCTGCTGGGCTACGTTCCAGAAAAAAAGTGATGGATAAAAAAAACGACGGGGTACCCAACAGAAAGAACAACAAAGGCAGTAACGTTGGGGCCTAAAAAAACATTGTAAACCGGGACACAGTAAAAGATAATGGCGTTATTGGGGACCAACCCAAAGTAGGCAGTGAATAAGGGCGGTTTCAGGGCTCCCGGATAATTTTAACGTGAAGTGATGCATTGTGAAGCCAAAAGACCGGGTAACAAGGTTATTTGCAAAAATTTTTATGCTGGGTTTTAACTGTGAAAAAAGATGGGCAACCCAAAAGGGTAACGGGCCCTTACTGTATCTTTAAAAGGTTTTAAGAAAAGAGAAAATCTTTAAAAAAAAATTTTTAAAAACCCCCCTTCTCAGTGGCCACTGATGCTGGAATGACCTGGCAGGTAAAGAAAAATGATTTTTCATTTTGGGTATTTTTTTCAAAATGGGGGGCGGGACATTGGGCTTTTTTTTTGGGAAAAAAAGTTAATATCAAGAAAAGCGGAGGAGGTTTAAAAAAAAACCCGCACTGGGACGAAAAAGCTTCAGCCATCATCCCTTTGATTCCAAATGCCACGTGGGCCCATACATTGTTTTTTTAAATGTCACCAGTCATTCCTGCTGGGACGCTGAAGAAGGGGGCCCCCCCAGCGCCCCTTTGGATCCCGCAGGACCCTTTCAGCACAAGTGGAGACCTGGCCACCCCAAAAGCGACAAAACCCCCCCTTTGGGGCATAACCTCATCAGCTAATGTTCCCGTTAGGGGTAGGGCTAAACAGCACCCCGGGTTTTTTGGGCAGTTTTTCAGCAGATTCCCTTTTTTTGCAAACCACTGGAAAAAACCCACCGTACCCCGTGCCCCCTAGACCCCAAATAGAAAAACTGTGCTGTTTCTTTACACAGCACAGTTTTTTTTTTCTGAGGTTTTCCCCAAAAAAAGAAAACCGACCGGCGGAAAAGAGGGAAAATGTTGGGTAATTTAAACCGCGCCCCGGGTCCGGGTTTTCCCCCAGCCCTATTGTAAATGGGGTCGTTGGGAATCTGAAAACCCCAAACCCCCGGTTTTTCACAAAAAAATGAACAAAAAAGCAGCGGGTTATCCAGCAAAAATGAAATGTCGTTGGGGTTTTGGGCGGCATTTCCCAAAAACCCCTGTATGGTTTCCCCCTTACGAAAAATTTCTGGGAAAAAAAAAAAAAAAACAAATTGCCCCAGAACGGCAGTGGGGTACGCATCATCCCCCTTTAAAAAAAGCAGTTCCTGGGCACATTTGGGTAAACAAAAAATTTTTTAAAAATTTTAAAAAGTAAAAAGATTGATTGGGGAGGAAATTCAAAACCAAAACCCAAAAACATTGATTTTTGAGTCACCACCCCCCCCCCCCCGGCACAGCCGAATGATCCCCCCTTTCCGGGGAACCCCCCACCTGCACCTCCCCCCACCCTCGATTTTTTCTCTTCTGCTGTGGGAGGGCCCTTGTAAAGAAGCCTCCCTCCGGAAAAGTGGAGCCGCCGGGCCGCCGCTGCGGTTATGAGCGCTAGACACCGGGCAGCTCCTGGGCTCAGCTCGCTCTCTGCTCCAGGGTGCACACTATAGCTTCACACTCTCTCTGGGGTCCGGGGTTGTGGCCCGCCCCCCCAGGCTGATTTTCAATTCCCAAAAATGCTCTGCCTTCTCCCTTTTAAAATTTTAAAGTGGGAAGAGGGAGCCCGCCTTTTCCCTGCAGTTTGCCGCATGTTTTGCAGGGGGTGCGGGGGGGCCGGGGGCCGGGGCGGGGCAGGTATCCTTAAATCTGGTTTTTCTTCAGAAAAGAAAAAAAACTTTCGCCTTTTACTAAAGATTTCCGTAGGAGGAACGACCATGAGTTTAAAGTAAATTTTTTATGCCTGGTGTGAGCTGGGCTTTCTTTATAGGTCAAAGAAGATTTCCCAAAAATATGTTTAAAAAAAATTTTTTGCTTTGTGTCTTTTTCAAATGGGGGGGAAATTTGCATGTTACGTAATGTTTTTCAAGTTTTTAATATGGTTTTTTTGTTTTGAAAGCTGCATCGAATTTTTTTACGCATCTTCCCTTAAACCGGAGTACCCCATTTCATTGCATAAAAAAGAATTTTTTTTAAAATTTAAAAAAAGTAAAAAGTTTTTATTTGGGAGAAAATTCTAACCAAAAAAAAAACATTTTATTTTTTTGGGCTTCTCCTCCCCCCAAACATCGCCTATTCATCCCCAGATTTGGGACCCCCTTTTGCACATGGGGGTAAAGAAGGTGAGCGGCTTTCCCGCCAGGGTTTACAAAGTGTTACCCAGGGGTGTATAATAGCCGGGCAGCAGTGTTTTGGGGCTGATGACTTTCCATTCGGTGTAAAGGACCGCATGACCCCCCCCCCCCCCCCTCCCCCCTGGCCCCATCCCCGGGGGAGGGCTCGCTCTTCTCAGGCTGCGCATTGTCGTTTTAACCCCCCTCCGGGGGTCCAAAGGTTTGGGCCCCCCCGCCCCCCCGAGGCTGTTTTTATGTCCGCTTTGCGCCTTCCTGGGCTAATATTCTTCAGTGGTTTTGAGCAGCACAGGCTTTTCGGTTTGGGGTCGCCGTGATTTTGTGGGAGGGGGAGTGAGCCCATATACTCTGGTTTTTTCTTCAGAAAAAAAATCTTTTGCCAAAGATTTTTTTTCCCCCCCTCCAAAGGGCCTTCATGCAAAGCCCGTAACCCAGTAAAACCGGTAAACCCTTTTTGGAAAAGGGCCGCAACCAATTTTCTGGGAGCGCCCCTTTTGCTCAGGGTTTTGGGTGGATTCCCCTTTTGCACAAACTTAAAGCCCCGGTTTCCCCGGAAAAAAATAAAGCCCCACAAGTCCGTTTCCCGTTTTGGGGGTCCTTTTCCCGGGGTACAACCCCGTTGCGGCCATCCAAGAGGCCTGCCCCCTTATGAAAAAGTGTTAAGGAAAAAAAAAAAAAAATAAAATAAAAAAAAAATCAAAAAAAAAAAAGGAAAAAAAGGAAAAAAAAAAGAGAAAAAAAAGGGAAAAAAAGAAAAAAAAGGGAAAAAAAGAAAGGAAAAAAAGGGAAAAAAAGAAAGAAGAAAAAAAAAGGAAAAAAAGAAAAAAAAGAAAAAAAAAGAAAGAAAAAAGAAAGAAAGAAAGAAAGAAAGAAAAAAAGAAAGAAAGAAAGGAAAGAAAGAAAAAAAAAGGAAAGGAAAAAAAAGAAAGAAGAAAGAAAAAAAAAAGGGAAAAAGGAAAAAAATGAAAGAAGAAAAAAAAGAAAGAAAGAAAGAAAGAAAAGGAAAGAAAGAAAGAAAGAAAAGGAAAGAAAGAAAGAAAGAAAAGGAAAGAAAGAAAAAGAAAGAAAAGGAAAGAAAGAAAGAAAGAAAGAAAAGGAAAGAAAGAAAGAAAGAAAGAAAAGGAAAGAAAGAAAGAAAGAAAAGGAAAAAAAGAAAGAAAGAAAAAAAAAATGGGGAAAAACAAAGAAAGAAAGAAAAAAAAAAGAAAAAAAAAAAGAAAGAAAGAAAGAAAAAAAAGAAAAAAAGAGAGTGGATGTCGGTGGGAGATTGTCGGCGGCTGATCCACCCGCCCGCTCAGAACTAATTAAAGCCCGGGGTGATCTGGAGGGAGACGACGATCTTTAATGGGTTATTTTTCGGAAATTTCTTATTTTTTTCATATTTTTTCCTTTCCCCTAAACCCCCCCCCTCAAAGTGTCCCACTGTGCATATTTAAATTTTTAAAAAGCAGCTTGGCAGCTTTTGGCTTTTGTAGATTCCCCCCCTCCCCCCCCCGCTTTTCCCCCCCCCCCACTTTCCCCTAACCTTTTTCCCCACCAGGTCTAAAGCTGATTTTAGTAGTTAAACGTTTTCAGTAAAAAATGTGTATGGATTGTTTGGGGAAATTTATTTTGCTAGTTGCTATAGATTAGCATGGGGTTTCCCCCGTCATAGGAAGATTGAATATTCAAATATTTAAATGTGGAATGGAAGAAATTTTTTTCCCCCGAGCTTTCGGTCGGGGCCTAGGGGTTGGGATGTATTAAAACCATTTGGTTTTAATTTAAAATTTTTTTCAATTTAAAAAAGAATTTCTGGGCGGAGGTTGTGGGGGGGGAGCTCTGTGGCTGCACGTGCCTTTTTTTAAAACCCGTGCAACCCCGAGTTTTTGTTTTTTTTTTCCCCCCAGACACGGGAAACCCTCCCGGGGGGCTCAAAGGGGCCCAAAAAACCCATTTCCCATTGGGGGTGAAAGGGAAAATAGAAACTCGGGTCATTTTGAACAAATGCCCCTTCAAAAGCCCGCAAAATGGGATTTAACGATATCTACTGCCCTTTAAGAAACATTGCAAAAGGGTTTTGTTGACGTTGCTTTTCCCACTGTGGCCGACACCCAAATGTCTTTGAAAGCCCGCAAAATGAAGAGTAACCGCCCCGGAATGAGACCTTTCTCTTTCACCCCCCCTCCTTCAAGGGGGGAGAAAAAAAAAAAAAAAACCCGGGCACCGGCACCTCTTTAACCCCTTTTACGGGGCCCGCTGGGGCACGGTTGTTCTTTCCTGCCCGCGCTATTGGGAGCTCGGGCAGAGGAGGAGGAACAAGCTGAAAACGGTACGGCCTCCCGAACGGAAAAACTTTCGATTCTGGGTAAAGTTCAAGACCGATCCGGAAGGCATCGGGGGCCCTAAGGCCCAAACCCCCCCATCCTCCTTCTCCCCGGGGGGAACCGTGGATAAACCCGGTGCCCCCCCCCCGGGGGGCCCGCCGCGCTACTGAGACTTTTCCTGAAGTTCGGCCATACACAGTTTTTTGTGCAAAAAAAAGAACGGAAGATGTGCCCGTAAAAAATGGTAGAAAAGCCCCTGAGCCGGCGGGGGTCCAAACCGCGCAAAATGTGACTTTTTGTTTGGGTCGAACAGCACTTGGGCGGAAATGCCCGAAAGGAGCCCGTAGTTTTTCCGCAGCTATGGGGCAAGCAGCCCGGGGGGGGCTCGCCGGCTCCCCTTGTCCCTTTGGAAGGGGGCCGTGGCAGAAAGTAGATGAAACACCCTCCCCCACCCCAAGCCCGAAGAGGAACCTGTAGCTGACATTGCAGATGCCTTGCAAAACCTGAAAGAGGCCATGACACCACTGCAATGACAAAACAAAATAAAACCTCCTGGGGGTTTCCGGTGAAGTTTTTCAACCACCCTGGGGAATTAGGGGAAATTTCCCCCCCCTTTTAGCTGGGGTGGTGGTTGGGGTTTTTTGGGGGCCCAAAATGTGAAAAGGGGTTTGGGGGATGGGTGTTTGTCTGTTTCCCGATTTCGCTTTGTTTCCAGAAGAATTTTTTCTATTCACCTGGATTTTAAAGGTTTGGGTTTTTCCCTGCACCCGCACATTTTATATTTCCTGTCCCGGTTTCCCTTTTGCTCTGTGTGGGCCCGTTTATTCTTTCTTTCCCGATCTGCTTTATTGATTTCTATAGGGGTTTGGGCTTTATACTTGTCGTTTCTTTAATTTGATCCCAAATTTAAAGTATGGGGCTAAAGTTGTCCCGCCCCGGTTTTTCCCTGTCACTATTAGGGTCCGTCCATGGTTTCTTGGTCGGATTTTCAGACGGTTTGCGAATTTGGAAAAAAAAAAAAAAAAAAAAAAAAAAAAAAAACCCCTCTATAGAAAAGTAATAGAAAATCCCTTCAGGTAATTACACTAAAATGGATTTTCAAAACCCCCGGGGTTCCCCCAAAAACTTTTAAAATCACAAACTTTCCCCCTTTGGGTTTTTGGATGGAAGGGGTGCAATTCAGTGGTTATGGGGACGGACGAATCCGCAAAACCCGGGGAAAAAACCATCCCCCCCAAACCTTTGAAGACGATAAAAAAACCCTTTGGAAATTTTTAAACAGAAAACCCAACCCGGGATTTCACATATGCCGTGTGGCCGTAGAATAACATTGTTTATTGAAATGCCCCCCCAAAAAAGACAGCGCCTGGTTTTTTTGGGGTTTAAAAATGGTTTTTTGCCCATTTTTCCCAAAACCCCCCCCCCCCCGGTACAGCCCCGAATTGCGCCAAAATAAAAAAACAAAAACCAGGGATGACCGTGTTTCCAGTGCCCGCTGGAAACCTGGGGTTCCCCCGCAGTGACCCCCACTACATCTCCGGGGGCCGAGCAGTCAGTCCCTGGCCTAAGCACCACCCTCTTCCCCCTGCACGGGACGTGTCCAAAAGTCTGTAATGTCACCGGGGGGGGGGGCTGGTGGGGAACAGCGGCGCTCAGAGTCAGTGTATCAGGTGTGCGCTGGTGATTTTTTTTTTTTTTTTTTAATTTTAGCTCAGTCCTGGCCGGAATTCCTAAAAAGAAAGTTTTTCCCCGCCCCTAATGATATGCTTTTGTGCCCCCCAAATAAAAGGGACACCCCCTTATCGGTGCGGACTTTTCCCGAAAAACGTGATGGAAACGAAACGAAAGGATAACGAGAAAAGAAAGAAAAAAGCAATGGCACGAAAAAGTGGGGCCCAAAGAAATTTTAACCGGGGCCCAAAATAAAAAAATAATGTGGGTATGGCACCAACTAAAGTTTGCTGCAGTGAATAAAGGGACGGTTTTTTAGACTCCCGGATTTTTTTAAAAGTTAAGTTTATGGGATTGTGAAGCCAAACGACAGATAACAAGGTTATTTGCAACATTGATGCTGATGTAACTGTGAAATGATGGACACCGAAGGATAACGGGACATTACTGTATCTAAAAGTTAAGAAACGAGAGATCTTTACAACTTAAAATCCCCATTCTCAGTGGCCATGATCCCGGAATGACCTGGCAGGTAAATGATAAATGATTTCATTCTGCTATTTTTAAAACATGTGCCCGGCCCCCATTGGGGTTTATTTTTGGAATAAAAAGTTAATATCAAGAATGCGGAGGATGTGATAAAAAAACAGCACTGGGACGAAAAAGCTTCAGCCATCATCTTAGGGTCTCCCCCAAAAGGCCCCGTGGGTCCACATACATTGTTCTTTAGTGTCACCAGTCATTCCTGCTGGGACGCCTGAAGAAGGACCCCCAAGAAAGCCTCTAGGACCTGCAGGACCTTCAGCCCCCAAGTGGAGACCTGGCCACCCCAACCCCGCACAAAACCCTTTGCGCATAAAACCCCAGCCCCAGCTAATGTTCTGTTAGGCTAGGTTTCACAGCAAACCCGGGTTTTGGTCAGTTTTTTTAGCAGATTTGTATTTTTCATCCATGAAAATCCCAACCCTACCCAGTTTCCCCCTGACCTTTAAAAGAAAAATCTGTGTTTTTCTTTACACAGCACAGTTTTTTTTTTACTGAGGGTTTTCCCCAAAACGAAAACCCCACCGGCGGGAAAAAGAACATGTTTTGTAATTTAGCCCCCGGGCCCGGGGTCGGATTTTCCCGCCAGCCCTAATGTACTGGGGCGTTGGGGAAAACTGAAAAAACCCCCCCCCCGGGGTTGGGACAAAAACTGAACAAAAAAGCAGCGGCGTGAAACCCCGCAAAGTGAAAAAGGTTTTTGGATTTTGGGGGGGCATTTCCAAACCCCTGGGAAAGGTCCCGCCCTACAGATAATACTGAAAAAAAAAAAAACAACAAATTGCCGAGAACGGGAGTGGGTTACGCTCATTCCCTTAAAATGAGGGGTTCCTGACACATTGGGGTAAACAGAATTTTTTAAAAAAATTTTAAAATGTAAAAAAGATTGATGGCAGGAAAATTTTAACCAAAAAAAACCCTTGATTTTTGGGGTCACCACCCCCCCCCCCATCCTCGCCTATTGAAACCCCAGGGTTCCGGGGAACCCACCTCCTGCACCTCCCCGACCCTCGATTTTTGCTCTTCTGCTGTGCAGGACATTGTACAGAAGCCTCATCCGGCCATAGTGGAGCCGCCGCCGCCGCTGCGGTGTATGAGCAGCTGTGACACCGGCAGCTCCTGGTCTCAGCTCAGCTCTCTGCTCAGGCTGCACACTATAGCTTCACACTCTCTCTGGTTTTCCGCGTTGTGGCTCCGCCCACCCAGGTGATTTGCCCTATCCCACAATGTCTGCGCTTTCCTGTGTAAAATTCTAAAGTGTGAAGAGCGCACAGCACTTGTCCCGTGCAGGGCCCCCGGGGATGTGTTTCAGGGGCTGCGGGCGGCAGGGGGCCCGGGGGGGCGCCAGGGTATCTGGATTTCCCCGGGGTTTTTCCTTTTAACCGAAAAAAACTTTCGCCCTTTTTCTAAAGAAATTCCCTTTAAAAGGAACGACCAAAAAAATTTATGTAATTTTTTGATGCCCGGGGGTTTAGCTTTGGGTTTCATATATGGTCAAAAAAGATCCAAATAATGTTTAAAAAATGTTGTGCTTTTTGTCTTTTTTTAAATGGGGGGGCGTATTAGCATGTTACGTACATTTTTTACCCCAAATTTGACTATGGTTTTATGTTTTTTGAAAGCCCCGCATCGAATTTCAAACGCATCATCCTTAGAACCCAGCCCGTACCCGAACATTGCATAAAAAGAATTTTTTTAAAATTTTAAAAGTAAGAAGTTTGAAAGGGAGAAAATTCTAACCAAAACAAAACATTTTTTTTGAGTCCCTTTTCCTCCCCCAATTTATCACCTATTTACCCCCGATTCTGGGGGACCCCTTCTTTCCCCAGGGAGGTAGAAGGTGGACGGCTCCAGCACGGGGTGACAATGGGTTACCCGACGGGGTTTTATAAAAGCCGGAGCGCGTGTTTTTGGCGCTGATGACTTTTCCCTGGGTGTTCGAGCAGGGTGTGACACCCCCCCCCCCCTCCCCCCTGCCCCCCGACCGGGGGAGGGGCTCCCGCCTATGCTCAGGGGCCGCCCCATTGTCGCTTTACACCCTCCCTGGGCTTTTACGCTGTGACTCCCCCCCCCAGGGGATTTTTATGTCCGCCCTTTGCGCCTTCCCGGGAAATAAATTTTTCCCGTGTTTTTGAGCCAAACACCCCGCTTTTTTGGGGGAGGGCGCCCTGATGTTGAGGGGCAGTTTTGGGTATAAAACTCTGGTTTCCTTCAAAAACAAAAAATCTTTTGCCCAAAAATTTCCCCTCAGGGCCTTCAAAGCACGCCCGTAACCCGAGTAAAAAAAAGCGGTATCCCCCTTTGGGGGGAAGAGACCGCCCCCACCATCTTTTCTGGGAGCGCCCCCCTTTTCCACGGTTTTTCCCGGATTCCCTTTTGCACAAAACTTAAAGCCTCCGTTCCCAGGAAAAATAAAAGAAACAGCCCGGGCTGGGGGGGCCCCTTCCCGGGGGTACACCCAATTCGGCCATCCAAGGGGCCTTTGCCCCCCTTATAAAACTGTGTTAAGGAAGCGCTATGGATCTCCGGGAAAAATAAAAGAAAGAAAGAAAGAAAGGGAAAAAAGAAAGAAAGGAAAGAAAGAAAGAAAAAAAAGAAAAAAAGAAAAAAGAAAGAAAGAAGAAAAAAAGAAAGAAAGAAAGAAAGGAAAGAAATGAAAGAAAAAAAGGAAGGAAGAAAAAAAGAAAGAAAAAAAAGAAAGAAAAAAAAAAAGAAAGGAAAAAAAAAAGAAGAAGAAGAAAAGAAAGGAAAAAAAAAAAAGGAAAAAAAAAAGGAAAAAAATGGAAAGAAAAAAAAAAGAAAGAAAAAAAGAAAAAAAAAAGAAAGAAAAAAAGGGAAAAAAAAGAAAGAAAGAAAGAGAAAGAAGAAAAAAAAAGGGAAAAAGAAAGAAAAAAAGAAACAAAGAAAAAAAAATGGAAAGAAAGAAAAAAAAGAAAGAAAGAAAGAAAAAAAGAAAAAAAGAAAAAAAAAGGAAAGGAAAAAAGAAAAGGAAAAAAAAAGAAAAAAAGGAAAGAAAAAAGAAAGAAAGAAAAAAAAAAAAAAAGGGGAAAAAAGGGGGTTCGGTGGGAGATTGTCGGCGGGGGGACCCCCAAAGCCAGCCAGAGACTATTCACCCCGGGATGATCTGGGGGGAGACGACATTTTTAATTTGCTTTTTTTTGGGGATTGCTTATTTGCTTCATATTTTTTCCTTTTTTCCCAAAAAAAACCCCCTTCCCTCAATGTGTCTACTGTGCATATCATTTTAAAATAAAGCATTTTTGGGCATTTTTGGCTTTTTTAGATCCCACCCCCCCCTCCGGCATACCCGGGCCCCCATTTTCCCCATTTCCCCTTTCCCCCCACACGGGTTCTAAAGCTGTTTAGTATTTTAAAACTTTTACAGTGGGAAAAGGTATGGAGGAGTGGAGAATTGCATGCAGCTCGTTTATGATTAGCAGGGGTTTTCCCCCAATTCACTAGGAAGATTGAATATTAAATTTATATGTTACATGGGGGAATTTGGAAGAATTTATTCCCGAGCTGCGGCTCGTGCCTGGGTTTTGGCCCAGGAATTAGACCTTTGGTTGGTTTTAAAAAACCCTTTTTTTCCCAAACAAAAAAAAAAGATTTTCTGTCAGGGGTTTTTGGGAGGCAGCTTTGGGGTGCCCCGTGGGCCTTTTTTTTAAAGGCAGTGCAACAGAGTTTTTGTTTTTCCGCCAGACAGCAGGGAAACCATCATGGAGGCTCAAGGCCTTAGAAACACCATCCGATTGGTGGTGAAGGAAGATAGAAACTCGGCTCATTCATTGAACAAGTGCTCTTCAAAAGCCTGCAACTGGGAGTCAACGATATCTACTGCCTTCAAGAGAACATTGCAAAAGGGATCTTCGACGTTGCTTTTCCCACTGTGGCCGACACCCAAGATGTCTTTGAACGCTGCAAACTGAAGAGGAACGCGCCCGGAATGAGACCTTTCTCTTTCACCCACCTCTTCCAGGTGGATGAGAAGCCGGTCACCGTGCACCTCTTCAACCCTTTGACGGAGCTGCTGGGGCACGTCGTAGCTTTCCTGCAGCGCTATTGCAGCTCGGTCAGAGGAGGAGGAGACAAGCTGAAGAACGCGTACGGCATCCCGAACGGAAAACTACGATTCTGGGTAAAGTTCAAGACCGATCCGGAAGGCATCGGAGGCATAAGCAACCCGCCATCCTCCTTCTCCCTTGGGGGTAACCGTGGATACCTGGTGTACCCCGGGCAGCCGCGCTACTGCAGACTATGCCTGAAGTTCGGCCATACACAGTTTTCGTGCACGAACGGAAGATGCTGCCGTAACTGTGGTGAGAAAAGCCATGAGACCGGCAGATGTCCGAAACCGCGCAAGTGTGACTTGTGTGGCTCTGAACAGCACTTGGCGCGGAACTGCCCGAAAGGAGCTGTAGTTAACCGCAGCTATGTGCAAGCAGCCCGGGCGGGGCTCGCCGGCTCCATTGTCCTGGAAGCGGCCGTGGCAGACGTAGATGAAACACCCTCCGACCCCAAGCTGAAGAGGAACCTGTAGCTGACATTGCAGATGCCTTGCAACACCTGTATGAGGCCATGACACCCACTGCCAATGTACAAAGACACATATACCTCCCTGGGGGTTGCCGGTGAAGTTTCAACTCACATGGGGCAATAGGATTGCTGTGTAGCTGCTGGTGGTTGGGTATTGAGGCCAAAGTGTGAATGTGTGTATGGGTGATGGGTGTTTGTCTGTCCTGATTTCGCTTTGTTTCCAGAAGAGTTATTTTCTATTCAGCCTGGATTTTAAAAGGTTTGGCTTTTCCATGCACCTGTCACATTTTATATTGCCTGTCTGGTTCCTTATGCTCTGTGATGGGCTGTTTATTCTTTCTCCTGATCTGCTTTATTGATTACTATAGGTTGGACTTTATACTTGTCTGTATGTGAAAATGGTATGTTTGCTCAAATTAGAATGTAATGGGGCTAGATGTTTGGTCTGCTGCAGTGTTTCATGTCACTATTAGGGTCCGTCCATGGTTTCTTGGTCGGATTTTCAGACGGTTTGCGAATTTGGAAACCATCTCTATAGACTGTAATAGAAAGAATCGCGTCTTGTCGACGCTGAGTAATCTACGCGCTACTTAAATGGATTTTACAACCCCGGCGTTATCAGAAAAACTTTTGGAACATGCACAACTCGTTCCGCGGCCGCTCGGGGATATTACGGATGAGGCGTGACACAGAATTCTGAGTATAGGTTATGGATGTGACTGGACGAGAATCCGCAAACCGTGGAGAAAAGCAATGCCAATCACTATCGCCGAAAATATTACGTTTTTGATAAGACGACTATTAAAATTTACATGTCTGGAGTTCATTAAACAGAATGTCTTGACAGGATTGTCACATATGCCGTGTGGCGGTAACGAATAAACGATATTGTTTATTGAAATGCACCCCCAAAAGAAAGAGTAGGCACAGCGCCTGGTTTTTAGGGGTAAAAATGGTTCTTCTGCGATTTCCGTAACCCTGGTACATGCAAGAATTGCGACCAAAATTAAAGACATAGGCAGCACTGACACTGTTCCAGTGCGCTGGAGCTCCTGTGTCTCCACTGCAGTGACCTCACGTACAAATCGTCAGCTGAGGCCCGAGCGTCAGAATCGCGAGCTAAGCACTCACCCTCTTCCGTGCACGGCACGTGAGCAATGTCTGTAATGTCACAACGGAGTGGTGGATGTGGTGGGGAAAAATCAGCGGCGCTCAGAGTCAGTGTATCAGGTGTGCGCGGGTGATTTTTTTTTTTTTTTTTTCATTTTAGCTCAGTCCTGGCCTGAATTCTCTATAAAGAAAGTTTCCTGGGCCGCCTTTAATGATAGTGCTTTTTGAGAACCTCAAATACAGGGTCACCGCCTTATCGGTCTGCAGGTGCTACGTTCCAAGAAAAACGTGAGTGAGATATAAGAAACTCTGTCGGATTAGACGAGACAGAAAGAACAAGGCACCTGGGCACAGTAACGTGGGTCTGAGATAAGACAAAACACATCGTAAACCGGGACACAGGTAAGACAGTTAATGTGTGGCTGTTTCTGGACGCAGCTCCAACTATAAAGTACTGGCAGTGTATAGATAGGGGACGTGTTGGCTAGGACTCACCGGATATTGGAAACGGCTGAGAAGTGCTGCATCTGCTGATATAGGTCTAGCGCGCAGAAGAAGCGACAGTATAAACAAGATTAATTTAAGTGTGTCGGTCGCACAGCAATGATGCTGAGTGTAAGGACTTTGTGATGAGAATGGGATTTGGTTAACAACCGAAGGTTAAACAGTTGGGACATTATCTGTCGTAGAGTAGCTCTCGCCTATACATAAATAGAGAAGGTTAAGAATAATACGCGAGAGCATCTCGCTTTATACGCAACGCTTGTAGATAAATCGAGCCTCGCTTTCTTAGTGGCCACTGAGTTGCGCCTGGAGAAATGACTCTGTTCTCGTGATTGAATAAGAGTGTGGAATTTGTAGAGAAATGTGTGACTATACTCCGATTCTGACTATTTGTTACATACGCTTGGGTAGGCATATTGAGCAGGCACATCTGTAGGGGCTGTGTAATTTTTTTGTGGATATGTTTAAAGATGAGTGTTGTACCCAATATCAGATAGAATGTCGGAGAGATGGTGAGTTGTAGTAAGATAAAATCGAGCAATAAGTTGTGTTGACGTCAAGAAAAAAACTTCAGCCAATGTCATAGATGCTTGAGATTTCCTCTTATGAGTATGCGGCGATTAGTGGCGTTGCATCTAATCCGCTATTTGTTTCTTTTTTATTAGTGTCTACGACAGCCAGGTTCTAAGGTTACCTGCCATGTGGGGACGGCCTGTGATGAAGGTACCCGCCATCTCTAGACCGTTACTCATAGACGGATTCATAGTCAAGTCAGTGCCTTAGTCAGCACACAAGTGGAAACGACCTGGGCTCCTTCGCTACTCAAAACGTATGCGCGGACTCGCAACAAAACACTTTGCGGCAGTTAAGATAAAAAAAGCTCTCAGCTAGATGATGCGGTTGTGAGACGCTAGGTATCTGACGCACACAGGTTGCGCGCAACTCTTGGAGTACTTTGGAGTCGCTAGTTGTTTCAGCAGATTGTTCGACAGTATTTTGCACTCATCTCGCGCACGTGAAGAATTTTCCTGTACTGTACCTCTCTCAGTGGTGCCCCAAAATATTTATACTCAGCTCAGGACTGTTAGTGAAGAATTATCGCTGGTTGTCGTGGAGACTTTTACTTACATGTCTCATCAGTTTTGTATTTTTGTGTTTTCGAATGGGAGGATAGTTGTTGTCCTGTGAGAGATAATAAAATCGGATAGAACTACGATGGCTACGACCACGGCTGGCAAGAGGAGTAATCATTGTGGTTGTGTAGATTTCAGCCGCACCGAGGGCGTTACGGAATTTCTCGGCGCAGACCGCTAAGATGTAATGGGGTATCGTTGGGAATTCTTGAAACGAAACAGACCGTAGGATTGCCACACAAAACTGAGAACTCAAGATTCAAAACAAAGACAGCGGCGTGATCCAGCACTCTGAAAAAGATGTGAGAAGATTAATGTACGTTGGATTTTTGGGCGGCATTTCCAAATCGCTGTATGGATCTAGCACTCTTACAGTAATACTGAAAAATAAAGAAACACACAAATTGCGAGAAGCGGCAGTGGATACGCATCTTCCTTAAAACTGAGGCAGTTCCTGACGCACATTTGGAAAAAGAAGTAAAAGAATTTTTTAAAAATGTTCTATATAAATGTAACAAGATTGTATGGCAGAAAAATTTCTAACTAAAGTCAAAACATTTGAATTTTTGAGGTTCACCACCCCCCCCCCCTCCCGATGCCTAGAAGCTTGGATTGAGTCCACCTGATCTCTCGGGGAGAGTAGCGCGCTCTCGACCTCACTTGTCTCAACTGCTCCTTCAATGCGCTCGAGCTTTTTGCACTGTACCTTTATGTGCTGTGACAGGAGACGATTGTACGTGAGGAAGCCTCATCCGGTTACATCTATTAGTTGGTAGCCGCCGCCTGCAGACTGCGGTGTCATGAGCAGCTGTGGAGACATAACACAGCAGAGTTGACTCCAGGTGTCTTCGAGCTATAGCTCTCTTGCTCTCAGAGCGCCTGCACAATTTAGCGTTCACACTATCTTCTGGTGTCCTCGCGTTTGATGGGGACTTACACGCGCGCGTCCACTCTCCGGTAGGCCTACGAATTTGCATATACAAACCGACACATGCTATATGAGCGAGATCTGCGCTTCTGTCACTGTGTGAAGAATAGAGATATCTGTAAAACGAGGTTGGTGGATAGAGAAAAGCTCTCAGCTTATCAGTTGAT
Source organism: Phyllomedusa bahiana (assembly GCA_025379985.1). Lineage (NCBI taxonomy): Eukaryota > Metazoa > Chordata > Amphibia > Anura > Hylidae > Phyllomedusa > Phyllomedusa bahiana. Next base: position 26,095 of record JAODAL010009191.1, read on the forward strand.
ACAGAAGCAGGGTCGTCACGCGGTTGTTGCTGGCGACGAGGGGATGCGGTAGCTAAGATGCGAGATTAGGGCCGGTTCCATATGGAGCGCAGTGGGCACCGGCAAGAGGTATATCCATTGTCTGGCGGATTACTGAGAGTGCTGTTGTCTTCTCGTTCTCCACGACCAGAGAGACTGTGTTTGCAGAGTCGGTCCATTTGTAGCGCTGGTGAGTGCATAGTTTTTAGATTAATCTATGGATGTTTTGGTCTTGGGGGGTGCTGGGATCGTGTCTCGGGTATTCGGCTTGTATCAGCGCTGAAGGGTTTTTATATGTCGTTTCTCTAGATATGAATGTTATGTGGTTGCTATAACTGAGCCTATACGTTATAACAGAGGGGAATGTGGGAGATTTCGTTTAGCTTACGGATATCTGCCAAAGACGATTCGCTTGAAAGTGCTTATTGCTGATTTTGAGAAGAATAACATCTCGTATATTGGACATGAAATTGTTGAGAAGATGGCTGGGATTTCTCTTGCAGATGTGTTTTGTATCCAGGAATCAAGAAAACAAGGTATTTATGGTTTCCCCTTTAAATGAGAGGGATTTGTTTTGATGTTTTTTCAAATGTTTAAAAGTTTAATGCTAAAAAAAGTCTGGAGAACATCACTGTTGTACCTCTTTTTTGAAGGGGATAAAAGCCACTTTTTTTTACAGGGGTCTTTAAAAACCCTTTCACTGACTTTTTTTTGATTAAGAATTTTTTGGAAAAAATTTAATTGTGTTTGTGAAAGGTGGAGCAAGCAAAAGAGTGTCCCAAGTTTTTTCAATGGCATTAAAAATTTTTTTGGGGTAAGGAAAATAAAACCAGAGGAAAAATTTTTTCGGGGGGGATTAGACTTTCCCCCCCACCAATTTCACAAATTCCCGGGGGAATAGAGGATATTTGGGTATTACGGGGAGCCCCCTTTGTAGGAAAGCTTTAAGTTTGGACATTGAAAGAGGCAGTGCCCGGGAGCAAATTATGTCGCAATTTAAGGCCGGACGAGGCAGGGACCTGTCCTGAACCAAAGGCTTGTGATTTTTGTGGTGAGATTGGACATGTCTACAAAAAATGTCCTGAAATGGAAAGGAGGAGGGAGGAGCGGAAAAAGCAAGCAGAGGAGAGACGGCTACAAAATCTTGAAGTGTTGAAAAGGAGGCAGGAGGAAGGGGCAAAGTTTTTGGCTGAAAGGGAGAAGCAAGAAAGAGAAACAGTAATAACAAAATGGCGGGGAATGAAGGGGGGAAAAAGATTGGTGAAAATGGTGGGGAGAGGGGTTTTTGAGGAGATGCCTAGGCCCGAAAAGTTAAACTCCATGAATTGAATGGACTTCTTCTAAGATGGGGGGTGAAAGAAAGCCAACGAAGGAGAGGGGTTTTGATGTTTTCGTCCCCCCAGGAAAGCAGCTAAGATTTCCAAGGTTTTGGAGGTGGAATCGGAGAGCATGGAGACGAGTAACCGCTTCGAACCGTTACTTGAGGCCGAAATGGATTGTGGCTCTAGCGAAGAAGCTTCTCCCGGGCCGATACAAAGAAAGACCACTAGTTAGGCCTTTTTTTTTCATTTCTTCCCTTGGGTTTTTTTTTGCACGTTGAAAATACTATGTCATTTACAAATTTTTCTTCCAATTAAAAATGTTTAGGAGTAGATCCAGGAGAGTGCTATCCGGGAAATTTTTTGGCGGGAAACAGGTGCAGATATTATTTGTGTACAAGAATGTGGTTTTGGAGTGGGGGGGTGGAAAAGAAGGAATGGAGTTAAAAACAGTTTATGGCTAGGCAAAAAAATTTAAAGGGGAAAGAGGGATTGGGGTTTTATTTTTAAAAAAATAAGTTTGAAGTGTGCGTCACACAGTTATTGGGTGGGAAGAGGGGTGGGTCAGGGTTTAAATTTTTTGGGATACTTTTCCCTTAAAATTTAAAATGTATGCATCAGTGAAAGGGAAGGGAGGAGAAATAAAAATTGCTTGAAAAAATTAAAATTTTTTTTGCCGGGGAAAGAACTTTGTGTGGGTGGAGATTTAAATTTTACAATTTAAGAGGTAAGGTTGATGTATAGGGAAAATGGTTTAAAAGTATGGTGCTGATTTTAATTTTATGTGTGGCAAAGGGTAAAGGGGACAAAACCCTTTTTAGCTACTTATTTTTCAGTGTGGGAAAAATAAATTTAGAATAGATTATGTTTTGTATCCAAAAAAAAATGTTGGGGGAAAAAATATTCACAAATTAAAGGTAGTGTTTTCTATCAGATGTTTAAAATGTGAGTTGTGTTGGGATGAGCAATGTAAAGGTGGCAAGGGGTTGTGGAAATTAAATGTTTTAAATTTCTTGAAAATGGGTAGTGTTGACATATTTCAAAAATTTTTAAGATTGGGGATATGAAAAAAAAAAAAAAACTTTTAAAATGTTTTTTGGGTTGGGGGGAGGGGTGAAAAAAAGAAGCGAGTGTTGTTTGAAAGGAAGGATTAAGAAAAACGTTAGGGGGAGGCAGAGTATGAAGGGTTAAAAGAAGACTGGTGTATCTCGTTAAAATTGGGGGGGGGAAAGGGGGGCAGGTGGTACGAGCTAGAGACTGTTAAGGGGAAAATAAGAGGTGGGTGAAAGAGAGGGGAAACAGTTTTTTATTTACCAAGCTAAATTTTAAGTTAAAAAAAAATGAAAAATGTTAAGATTTTTCTTTTTAAAAAGGTGGTTGGGAAGAAAAAAAGGGTTTGTGAAAGTGCTTGATAATGATGGAAAGGGCTGTGAAATTGGAAGGGGGAGTCCTGGAAACAGGGGAAAAAAAAGTACTACAGGGGCCTGTATGCTAGGAAACTATATGTGGGGACTGGAGGAAGGGAGTTGCCCCTATAGAAAGACGATGGGGAAGGTGGCAGGTGGGTTTGATGAAGCGATTGAGGGGTGAAGTTCAAGAAGTTGTGATTAGTATGGCGCAAAAAAGACTCCGGGGGGAAAATGGGATAAAAGCAAGTTTTATTAAAAGAATGTGGGGGTTAATAAAGGATGATTTGTAGAAAATTTATTTTTTTGGAAGAAAAAAAAAGGGTGTGTGTGTAAGAAGAGTGGGATTATGGGGTTGATAATAAGAAAGGGGATGGAGGATGTTAAAAAATTGGAGGCCCGATTCATTGTTGAATGAGATTATAAGATCTTTGCAAAAATAGTGGCCAAAAGAAGGAGGGGGGTGATTGAAAAGGTGATTGGAGAGGATCAGTATGTGGTGTGCCTGGCAGGGGGACGCAGATAATTTGTTTTTGTTGAAGATATATTATGGATTGCTGGAAGAAAGCAAAAAAGGGGGTTGTCTTTCAATTTTTTTTGAAAAAGCTTTTGTTTGATTGTCCCCCATGAGTTTTTATTTAAAATATTGGGAAGGATGGGGTTTCCAGGAGAGTTTTTAGTGGGTAAGAAAAAGTTGTATAAAGATGTTTAAAGTAAGGTGTTGATAAATGGATGGTTGGGTGAAAAGGTGAATGTGTTTTCAGGGGTGAGACAAGGGTGTCCCTTGTCTCCAGTAGTTTTTATCTGTGCGATAGAACCCCTGTTGCAAATAGTCAATAGGGATAAATGTGTGAGAGGAGTAAAGATTCCAGGGAGTGGGGGAAAGGAAGTAAAAGTGTTAGCATATATGGATGATGTGTGTGTGATTGGTGACTCTGTGTGTAGTCTGAGAAGAGCCAAATTGTTAGTAAGCCTGTTTTGTGGAGCATCTGCGTTTAAAGTAAATTGGGATAAATGCGAGTTTAAATGTTTTGGTGGCACTGTTGAACAGAATGATTTGGGTGTGAGGAGCGCTGGGAATGACTGAGTAAAGATGACTGAGAGAATGGATAGCATGGAAAGTTGGGAGGATGTTGGTAGAAGAGTATGTAGGAAGTTGAATTTTTGGAGGTTGAGAGAATTGTCAATGATTGGAAAGGTTGTGGTGATTAAAAGTGTGATTTTGCCAATATTACTGTATCTTGCGGTGGTTTTTCCCCCAGGATACATGACGTTGCGAAAGTTAAATAGAATTCTGTTTGTGTTTTTCTGGGGAACAAAAATGGAGAGAATAAGAAGAGAGAATGTGATGAAAGATTGGAAAAATGGAGGTGTGAATTTTCCAAATATTGAAGTTTTTTTGGGTGTAAATGTGGTTTGTGCAGTGAGGAGAATGTTAGCTGGCAAAGGGAAATCGTCTTGTATGTTGCGATATCTTGGTGGGAGTGTTTTGTGTAAGTTGGGATGGATGATCAGAGACCTGAAGATGCCAAATGCTTTTGAGAGCCCAGAATGGTATTTTTACTTGGAAAAGTTTTCGAATCGTTTTGGACTGACTGGAGTGGAGAAAGAAAAGTTGAAGGACAAGAGAATAATGTTTAATTGTATCAGAGAGAGAGAGGTGCAGAGTCCAATTGATGGTGTGAGAGGTGAAAATGTAGAGAAAGCATGGAAGAATGTAATGGTTGGAGGGATATCAAATAGACAGAGAGAGATTGTGTGGCAGAGTCTGCATAAAGCACTGCCGGTAAGAGAGTTTCAAAGAAATAGAGGGATTGGTAATAGTGAATTATGTCCGAGGGAAGGTTGTGGAGGAAGTGAGAGTGTTATGCATGTTTTTTGGAATTGTGAGGTTGCACAAAATGTATGGAGAAGGATGGGTCCGTTGTGTAAGGAGGTGGTGGGTTTAAAGAAATTATCGTATGAAATTGTCATGTTTGGGATAAGGGCAGGACAAGGAGTAAATGTGAGATTATTAGCTATAATTATAGCAATATGTAAGGAAGTTCTGTGGGATGTGAGGAATTTATATGTATTTAGGAAGAAAGAAGTGACAGTGGATGGATGCTTAGGAATGATTTTGGAGAGAATGTATAGAGTGTATTTGTGGGATAAAAAAAGAATTGGAGAAAGCGATGCAGAAGGGATGTGGAAATTCTTGAAATGGAGACTTATCACAAGGTGTAGGGATTTGGTTTTCGGTGGCATGTTTTTTGATTGCAAAAAGAAATAAAAACCAGACGTAAAACCTGATGATGAGTTGGATTTAAAAAAACTTCAGAATGTTGATGAAGAGATAATAGAAATAAATTAAATTATGGTTTTTAATCCGAACCTGAAAAAAAATGTAACTAGAGATTTCCGTGGAGAGGAGCAAAACTGAATTTTGTAGCAATTTTTGGTATCCTCCAGCTTGCTGAGGCTTCCTTGTTGAGGTTGAAAAACAGAATGCCAGAATGAGCGCCGGGTGCATTGGGAGAAAAGGCAAAGACATTTTTGGGGGGATAAAGGCTGCCAGGGGGGACCTGGAAAGGTGTGATCTTTTCTAGATGAGTGCTGTTGATTGTGTTTTTGGTGGTGAGTAGTCTCGAAGAGGTTTTTTGTTGCGCCCAACCCGGTTGTAAGTGGTCGCCCTGAGCCAAGAGGACTGCAGTCATGGGGTTATGGCCACAGGAGGGTTGTGCCTAGTATGCTCTGGTTTCTCTTCAGACCGAACAAATCTTTCGCCTTTTACTAAAGATTTCCGTGGAGAGGAGCAAAACTGAGTTTTGTAGCAATTTTTGGTATGCTCCAGCTTGCTGGGGCTTCCTTGTTGAGGTTGAAAAACAGAATGCCAGCATGGATTACAGGTAGGTGTGATTTGCACACTAAGGACTGCCCACCTCCTGCTGCTCTGAGCGGCGGGTGCATTGGGAGAAAAGGCAAAGACATTTTTGGGGAGATAACGGCTGCCAGGGGGGACCTGGAAAGGTGTGATCTTTTCTAGATGAGTGCTGTTAATTGTGTTTGTTTCTGGTGGTGAGTAGTCTCGAAGAGGTTTTTTGTTGCGCCCAACCCGGTTGTAAGTGGTCGCCCTGAGCCAAGAGGACTGCAGTCATGGGGTCATGGTTAGTGTTGAGCGATTACGTTGGCCATCGACATCGGTCGATGGTCGATAGTCGACCATCATCGACAAGATATTCGATGGTCGATGGTAGATTATGATCGATGACCATTAAAGTCTATGGGAGAGCAACAACACCTTCATTCTTACACCCAAACAGGGCTGGAGAAGCTGGAATTAACATCCACAACAGTCAAATGGATATGTGCTACATCTTAGGCAACACACTTGGGTTATAAAAGCCACAGAAAAAAAATCACAGACCATTCACTATCCCTGTCTTGCACCACAGCATGACCCTTAAATCTGCATGACCCAGCCACAAATTAAAATGTGCCAGAAGGCAGCATGATTTGAACCATCATTTTACTTGAACTGGACATTGAATATGCCTGTCCTGGAACGCAGCATGAGCCCCAAACCTGCATGACCCCCCGATTAAAAAGTGCCGGATAAAGGAGTCTTTCAACCACCATTTTAGTTTCATTGGACATATACTGTCCCTGTCCTGGGCCACAGCATGAGCCCCAAACCTGCATGACCCCAGATTAAAAAGTGCCGGAAAATGGGAGTCTTTCAACCACCATTTTCGTTTCACGGGACATTGGGCTTATACTTGGGCCTGGGCCACAGCATGAGCCCCAAACCTGCATGACCCCAGATTAAAAAGTGCGGAAAAAGGGTCTTTCAACCACCATTTTAGTTTCACTGGACATTGAACTATACCTGTCCTGGGCCACAGGGATGATCCCCAAACCTGCATGACCCCAGATTAAAAAGTGCTGGAAAAAGGAGTCTTTCAACCACCATTTTAGTTTCACTGGACATTGACTATATCTGTCCTGGGCCACAGCATGAGCCCCAAACCTGCATGACCCACAGATTAAAAAGTGCCCGAAAAAGGAGTCTTTCAACAACCATTTTAATTTCACTGGACATATACTGTCCCTGTCCTGGGTAGCGCTTGCCTTTTCCCTATGAGTGCGGACCAATTGAGCTTCACTTGGAAATACTGGGGTTAACGCTCCTGTTTCCACCCAGGTGCCCTTTTTCTTGGCATTCTTTTTCTCATTTTACTCAACGTGCTGGAGGAAATTGTCTCTGTACTTTGTTCTCTGTCGTGCTCCATACTCCCTGTCTCTGAATAACCTAAAATCTGGTCAAGTTTTCCTGTACCCCTTGTACAATTCAGAGGAATTTTTTTACCAGTTATTTTGTACATGCAAGTTTTTTAGTAGTTTAATTCTAGAAAACACATTTTTAAAATAGGGTGGAATCCCACCATGTCATTGTTTCTCTTTTTTAATTGTATTAAATGGGTTGTCTCAATACAGGGGTTGATAGCTATGTTAAAGATCTTGCAAAAACAATATTTTGCAATATGTGTCCATTAACAGTGTCCTACCTATTCCCGTTTCTGAACAGCAACCATCACCCTTGAGCCACTCCTGACAATTGAGAAGAAACAAATGTAATGTCAGAAACACATTTTTTTATTATAGACCTGTAGTATAGCTTAGCATGTCACAGCAAAATATCACCCAAAAATTCAAACATGACCCATGAGTCCACTTGTGACAATTGTGAAAACAAATGTCCTGTTAGAAACAACATTTTTTTTTAAAATAGGATCTGTAGTAAGTCTGCATGTCCACACAGAAATGCAAACCCAAAAAATTCAAAGCATGACCCTTATCCACTTTGGGATACAATTGTGAAGAACAAATGTCTGATAAAACAACATTTTTTTTTTAATTTAGTTATAATAGGACCTGTATTAATAGCTGCATGTCACAGCAAAATGCCCCCAAATATTCACAGCATTGACCCAATAGGCCACTTTGTACAATTGTGAATAACAAATGTCTGTTAGAACAACAATATTTTTATAATAGGACCTGTAGTAATTTGCTGCATTTCGAAAGCAGCATGACCCAAAAAATTATAAAAAATGACTTCTCAGCAACTGAGTAAAATTGTAGGGATTATAAATTCCACTTAGAAGCCACATTTCTGTTCCAAAGGACCATGATTAGTTGCTGTACTCACAGCAAAATGACCCCAAGAAAATTAAAAAATGAATTCTCAACCACGATTAAAAATTGTGAGGGTAGAAATGCCACTTAAAAGCCACATTAATGTTCCAAGGACTATGATATTGCTGTATCTCACAGCAACAGAAAACCCCAAAAATTATAAATATGGACCTTCTCAGCCACTATTAATAATTGTGAGGGAAGAAAATGCCACTTAAAAGTCCCACATTTCTGTTCCAAAGGACCATACTTATAGCTTAATACTCACAGCAACATGACCTCAAAAACCATTGACAATGCGAAAACTTTCTAAAGATAAAGTGAGTAAATTGTGAATAGCGGGTGGTGTCCTGAAAACTTGCTGTCTTTTACAGTCTCCTCACCGCAAAACCATCAAAGAACTGTTGGGAAAAAGAAGAATAAAAATTGCAGTAATATGATCATTTTAAAAAAAATTTTTTTCAAGAGGGACCATTATCTTTTTGAAGAGGAATGTAAGTAACAGGCAACTAATCGCTGACCTCGGCCAATTGGGCCCCCACCAACATCATCAGAGATCCATGCCTTATTAGCTTGATGAAAGTTAAAACGATCCACATTATCGTGGAAAGCCGGGATGCGTTTTTCGTAATGTACCTCCTCCATCTGTGCTGAAGGACCTCTCAGATATGACACATGGCTGCGTTGGTACAAGGACTACACCTCTATAGGCGTGGCGAGCCAGCACGGTGCCCATTCGATCTCATTTTTGGTGATACCCAAAGTCTATTGGTCCGGAACAACATTCAAAACATCGGTGTGTTGAGACGCAGATAGTCGTGCACCATGATCTTAAGCTTGTTCTCTGTATGTTGGATGTGTGCGCTGCCTTGACATGCTTGGTGAGGTGGTAAATAAAGATTGCCAGGAGTATCACCCATTAGTCTTCAGCCAAGTTGCCTCTGCTGCTGCTGCCGCTACGGCTACTTGGCACTCTACTAGCCGGTCACGTCGCTGATAGTTGTTCCACCATGGACATTTGGGGATACGTGAAGCAGACCCCGCAACAGATGTCTCCCAGTTGATCAATCATCAATGTCGTCCATTTCCCTGCATTTTACTCTCAAATAGGGTGGGTGGTAAGGAAAGTCTGAGTTTTTGTTTTGTTAACCGGGGATCCAGGAGGGTGGCCACCCAGTAACTGTTGTCCATGTCCCCGCATCTGTGTCAGTCTCCCCTCCGACGCTGAACGTGACCTTTGTTTCATAGTTTTCCCAACGAACCGTGTACCAGAACTAAGATCACCACAATGCTCATGCTGACAAGGGCATTGACCGCACTGACCATTTTTGGGTGGCTTCTCGTTCAAAAACTGTCAAGGTATGGGTAACATAGCTTGCTTTCACCCATGTCCTCCACTCTCGTATGCTCAACACCCCCGAGGTCTACACTGCTGCTGTCAGGGCCATGTGTCCACTTTGTGTACTGCTAAATGGTAATGCAGCAGCTAAGCACAAATCGCTGGAGTCATGTGGAGGGTGGAAGTCCAGCGTGTTGCCAGACGATCAACAATGAGCACGGTTGAATGGTGAGGCCGAGCTGACGCAGCAACGCAGACCAGGCGGTACTAAGCAGGTGTGCGAACGGCGGAAGTGCGAACTTTAGACTTTCGAGCCTTCCTCATCATGCAGTCCATACCCTCGGGGTAGCTCTTTGAGAAAGTTTCTGACGACAAGTTTCATGACATGTGCCAGGTTCAAGGGATGTGCTCCAGCTTCGATCTTAAGGGTGGGCCAGCAGATTCGCGCCGTTATCGCACACCCACCTTGCCTGGCAAAAAGATCTTGTCACCCGCCATCGCTCGGTCTCTGTTGCGGAGAGCCGTCCTACAGCTCCTGAACTGGTGTGTGACGGACTCCAAGACATATTAATTCAACAACGGGCCTGGTTTCCTGGGCACTGTGATGCCCCCCCAGATGACCTTTGGGGAAAGAATCCCGTGCACCATCGCCTGCGGTATTGAAGAATCGTTCGCCAGCCTGAGAGCCACCCGTCACCCCCAGAAGACATCCACACCCAGCTCACCCATGAGCTTTCACAGAGATATAAGCGGCTTGGCGTTGATTACTAAGTCCCTGTGTCGTGTCAGATGGACTTATCTTCCGGCCACAATGCTGACAACGAGCTTCATGGTTTGAAATTTAAGATGCCGTGGCTGTCCAGGGCACGGACGCTTTTCTGCAAAGAAATGCCTGCTCGCATCGTGGTATTGGGGGCAGGCAAGGCATGACGTGCGGAAACCCATCTGTGTCGCACCAGACCCGGAAAGGCAACATTCCAAGGCCATTATGCCTGGCAAATGCCGACATTCAGGCTTAGGCTTTGGATGGTTTTGGGTTAAAGTGTTTCTTCTGCTCCACAAACCTGGAAGACAGAAGGCTGGCTGCTAGACTGGCCTCTGTATGGCGTGCAGGTCGTCAAACTGGCGGAAGGATAAGGGTATGATGGGTCTCTGGTGTTTCTTTGTAGTTACTCGGGCGACAGTGGTGCTGAAGCGGAGGCTATCCCTGATTCATGACTCTTGAGAGACATGGGCAGCTGAGAACGCTTGGTGGGTGGCGGAGGAGGGACGAGGGAAGGGCGGAGCAGAGGTTGGACAGTTGGTTGTAGGCCCGGCGTCGGTCTGTGTCGCATTTTGGCCAAGTGTTGCCTCCATTTCAACTCCATGCCATTCGCATGCAATTTACAAGACATGTGTTGGTGGTTGTTAACCACCTATGGATCTTTGCCTCTACTTATGCGTTTTACGTGCAAAGGCTGCTATGACATCGATGGGTTAATCATAGGCTTGCTCAAAGAAGGCCCGGCTTGAAGGTCCTGGACTCTTTTTGACGTCGATAATCGAGGAGAGGTGGTTTATGCGCAGACCGTCGGCTGCTGAATCATATGCAGTCGGACCTTCTGCGACCCGCCCTCTCCTCTTTCTCCCATTTTGATGGCGGGAGCCGGTACTGACACTACCCCATCATCTTCCTCCCTCAGTCAGTGTTGAAAGCGCTCTGCAAGCAAATTCTTGCTGAAAAGACCACGTTGGATCCGCAATGTCGTCATCATCATCATCACACAGGTGACTTGGTCGTCCTGACATTCTGCATCCGAATCTTCGGCTACAAAGCATAGAGTGACTGCAAGGCGTTGCCGACAGCTGCCTGTGATTTTGTCGAGTTTGACCGGCTTCCTTCTCACTCCTCTGATGGCAATCAGTAACTGTCGACAGTAAGCAGAGAAAATCCATCCTCTTTGGCCTCTTGAGTCTTTAACATGCCTTCTTGACCCCAACCGATTTTGTCATCAAAGAGGTCTTGCAGAAAATGGATTATCCACATTGTTGGTACAAGAGTTGACATTGGGCTGGCTTCTTGTTGGACGATGCTGATTGATGCTGATGCCAGACATTGTGGCCGTGTCTGGAGGAACGAGGAGGTAAGACTGCAGGATGCAGGTTTGCATTAACCACAGAAGACAGATTGGCGACGCTGTTGCGTCTGACTGAGATATCACATGGCCCTTACCCAGCGATGACAGGCCTGACGGTCCTGAGCAACTGACGATCCGCTGGCATGTGTGTTGTCGCCAGCACTGTGGAATGAGCACCGTTCTCTCGTCACCTCTACCTCCAGTGTCCTAGCCCCCTCATTTTTGCTCGCTTACCACCTGAATTTTCGTCCCATGTACAGAAATATAAAAATTTGAGAAAGGTATGGGAAGAGTTTTGGAAACTCTCTTATTAAAAACGGCCAATCACAGCTATTCTCAAATGTCCCTCAAATGCAAAACAAAATGCTGTATTCACATTTAACTGCAAAGTAGATCTATCAACAAAGCTGGCCCTGCGCCAAAGTGAAAAAAACACGATGATCTGAAATGTATTCGGAAATAAAAGTATTTTTGGCACCTTTCAATTCACCTGTGGTGACAACAAGAATTGTGTCTGTATCACATTTTAAGTGGCAAGGTGTGCCTCAATGAGACAAAAGGCTGTAGTGCGCCAAAGTGAAAAAACACGTATCTGTAATGTATTCCGGGATAATAAAAGGTGTTTTTATGGCACCTATCAATTTACCTGTGTAACTACACAATTTCTTGATTCAAATATTCACTGCAGGTGGCTCAATCAACAAAATCTGGACGTGGCAAAATGTGCACAAAAAAAAACACTTACTGTATGTATTCGGATAATAAAAGTTTTTTTTGGCACCTTTCAATTCACCAGTGTGTGACTTACAAAATTGCTGTATTCACATTAAGTCAAGTTGCTCAATGAACAAAGCTGTAAGTGCGCTCGAAGTGTGAAAAAACACTGTATCTGAAATGATTCGGATAATAAAATGTAGATTTTTTGGCACCTTATCCAGTTCACTGTGGTAAACATACACAATTGCTGATTCAAATTTAACTGCAAGGTGGGCTCTATCCACCGAATCTGGACTGGGCAAAAGGCAAAAAACAACAACGTATCTGTAATGTATTCTGATAATAAAAGGTATTTTTTGGCACCTTCAATCACCTGTGGTGACAACAAAATTGCTCTATTTCACATTTAAGTGAAAGTGCCTCAATAACAAAGCTGTTAAGTGCGCCAAATGAAAAAAACAACGTAATCTGTATTGTTATTCGGATAATAAAAGGTATTTTTTGCACCTATCAATTCACCTATGGTAACTACACAATTGCCTGGATTCAATTAACATGCAAGGTGGCTCGATCAGACAAATCTGGACTGGCAAAAGTGCAAAAAACACGTAATCTGTAATGTATTCTGATAATAAAGAGGTAATTTTTTGGCACCTATCAATTCACCTGTGTGACAAACAAAATTGCTGTATTCAAATTTAACTGCAAAGAGATCTATCCAACAACTCTGTGGACTGGGCAAAATTGTCAAAAAACAACTTATCGTGTAATGTTTCCGGATTAATAAAAGGCATTTTTTTGCACTTTCAATTCACCTGTTTTGGTGACTACAAAATTTCTGTATTCACATTTAAGTGCAAGGTGCCGTCAATGAACACAGCTGTAGTGCGCCAAAGTGAAAAAACACGGTATCTGTAATGTTATTCGATAATAAAAGTTATTTTTTGGGCACCTATCAATTCACCTGTGGTAATACACAATTGCTGGATTCAAATTTAACTGCAATGTGGCCTATAACAAAGTCAGGAACTGGCAAAATTGCAAAAAACACGTATCTGTAATGTATTCCATATAATAATAGGTATTTTTTTTGGCACCTGTTCAATTCACCTGTGGTGACTACAAAATGCTGTATTCACATTTAATGCAAGGTAGCCTCAATGAACAAAGCTGTAGTGCGCCAATGTTGAAAAAACACATATCTTAATGTTTCGGGCAATAATAAAAGGTATTCTTTTTTGGCTACCTTTTCAATTCACCTGTGGTGACTACTAAAATTGCTGTATTCACATATAAGTGCAAGGTGCATCAATGAACAAAGCTGTCGTGCGCCAAATTGTAAAAAGACACGTTTTGTAATGTATTTCTGATAACAAAAGGTATATTTTTGTGGCACCTATCAATTCACCCTGTGGTGACTACAAATTGATGTATTCACATATAAGTGTCAAGGTACTCTCATTGAACAAATGCTGTAGTGCGCAAAAAGTGAAAAAACACGTATCTGTAATTGTATTCTCGGATAATAAAAGTTATTTGTTTTTGTCACCTATCAACCTGTGCTTACTACAAAAAATTGCTGATTCGTAAATTAACTGCCATGGTGCTATATCAACAAAGCTTGAATGGCAAAAATTAAAAGAACACCTATCTGAAATGTATACTAGATAATATAAGTTGGGTTTTAACACCTAACAAAGAGACCTGCTGGCAGTTACTAGAAAAGATGTTTATCCTAATATAAGTTAGGCTTCCCAATACCTAGGAAATATTTCATTAGAAAACTGTTAAAAATAAAGCTATTCATGTGCAAAGTGGTCTACACTAAGTCTTAGTGAACTTTTATCCATATCTTGTATAGAAGCATGTCTGTATTCGCCTGTGGGGGCCCCCCCCTTCCCGCTCCCCGCCCCCCCCCGTGACTTTACAAGCGGTAGATGCTCCTTTAAAGTTCATCTACTAACTACAAATAGAGAAAATCTTCCAATCTCTGATCTAACTAAGTTGTAAGGATCACAGCTACAGTTGAGCTTTCCTCGTGAAGAAATAGAATATTTCGCTGAGCTGTTGGACACAGAACAGAGGCAGCGTCCCCAGCTTTAAGACGCTGAGAGACACTGATCATGGAACAGGAGGGGCTGTTCTATGTAAAATGTGTCATCGTGATTTTTCCATCCAATCGAAAACCATACACATCCCAGTCATGACGTCGCACACAACATCTCACCCTGCTCTTTTCTGTAAAGCTTTATTTTTGCTATCCGGCAAAAGACAGAAAGCGCCAAAACTCGCGCGATCTTAATAGATGATGCACAGATTTTAACCTAAATTATCGCATGATCTAAAAATTTCGATCAACATAAAAACTGTTCCGATTTCAACTTTGTCGATAATAATCGGTCAACACTACTCATTTTCATAGTCATCAAAATTTTGTATTACAGCACACCCTATAATGGTGTAACACACTCTCTAGGGGTGTAACAAACCCTCTAATGGTGAAACACACCCTCTAATGGTGTAACACAATATCTAGGAGTGTAACACAGCCTCTAGGGGTGTAACACACTCTCTAATGGTGTAACACGTCCTCTAGTAGTGTAACACACCCTCTATTGGTGTAACACACCATCTAGGGGTTTATCACACCCTCTAATAGTGTAACACACCCTTTAGAGATGTAACACACACTCTAATGGTCTGCAGAGAATAAGCTCCTCCCACTGAGCTGCTGGCTTGTGTCGCAGGCACCGGAGGAGAGAGCGAGATACCGAGACAAAGCGCTGTTGTGAAAAGGTGAAAAGGCAGATGCTCACCTGGTTTTGCTGTACAAACCACGGTACAGCACGCTTAGATCGCCTTCACCGCTTGGTGTTTGAACAAATGGCCGTTCCGGCCCGTTCCCGCCACACGACCACGAGGTACGCCGAGAGAGATGCAAGGAATAAGACGCTCTAACTCCAAAGCAGAGGCAGCTGTCCCGGGACATATTGCTAGAGCTCTGAGTAGTTGAAGGAATAGACCAAACACCGAAGGTTAATTTGTTCTGTTTTTATTGTAATTTCATTACGCGTTTTGCGGGATCGCACACCCGCTTCCTCAGATGGATAAGTCATATCACATACATAGTTAAAATATACTAGGTATTCCAGAATGAGGCTTGATAGTAAACAGACAATCATTCATGATTCCAAATGTAAACAGGAAGTGTTTTATTACAATGCACATCCTATATAAACAATATAAAACACTAATACTAATATTTATTCAAACTATATAATAAAAAAATATAAATGATTCGTAACAATAAATTCACTTGATAAATTCTTCTCCTAAAATAACAAAGAAAATTTAAAGGTTAAAAATACTTGTTTAAAACAATTTGATAAGTACTCAGGGAGACAACAGAGAAAGAAAAGGACTATGGGTTGTGCTTTATTAAAACTCACAATTCCCAATATAATAAAGTAAAAAATATCATTGTAAAACATTGGAATGTCTTACAACTTGATCCAGTTCTAAAAAGTGTACTTCCCACTCACCTGCAGTGCGTGTACAGGATGGCTAAGAGTCCCTTAAGAATATCCTCGCGCCGTCCAAGTTAAAACAACACAAGGAAGTACAACACCAAGTAAAAGGAAAGGGTGATGAAGAAAAAAAGAAAAAAGTAGGTTCTTTTTTATGCCAACATGCCAACTGTAAATGTTGTGGTATGATTATTGTTGATGATCATTTTAAACCATTTTCCACTGGAGAAACTTTTAAAATAAGAGAATTTTTAACATGTGCCACCACCTTTGTTATTTATATTATAACATGCCATTGTGGTATTCAGTATGTCTGCAAAACCTCCATAAAGTTGTCTCGGAGAGTAATCAACCATAGGTTTAACATCAGACACGGTAAATTGTTATACAGTCTCCCGAGACACTTCATGGAGGTCCACAATAGTACAGAGCCCAATTTCAAAGTCCAGCCAATTGAGTTTACTCATTCAGATACCCCCAATAGAGCTAAAAGACTCGGTATTAGAGAAGTATACTGGATGTATAAATTAAATACCTTAAGACCACATGACCTATATGAAAAACAAGAGGCGATTATTTAATAATAAAGTTATTTTAATATTTTTAATATAAATATATTTATATAAATTGATAAAATATTTATTCAGTATACTTATATTAATATAATTTTTATTTTTATATATATTAATTTTTATATATAAAATTTTGAAAAATATTTTTTTAAAGATGCATAGAGCATGGCACATGTAAAATAATATATTCTCATATTTTGTAGTATCCATCATTTATTTCTATAAAATTCATCCATAAAATTAGCACTTAGAGAGAAAAATCAAATGTACATTCATCGTATGTGTAATAGAGAGATGCCGATGGTTGCACATATCAAATTGTTTTAAACAAGTATTTTTAACCTTCACATTTTCTTTATTTTAGGAGAAGAATTTATCAAGTGAATTTATTGTTACGAATCATTGTTTATATAGGATGTGCATTGTAATAGAACACTTCCTGTTTACATTTGGAATTATGAATGATTGTCTGTTTACTATCAAGCCTCATTCTGGAATGCCTAGTACATGTAAACCATGTATGTGATCTGACTTATCCATCTGAGGAAGCGGGTGTGCGAACCCGCGAAATGCATAATGAAATTACAATAAAAACAGACCAAATTAACCTTCGGTGTTTGGTCTATTTCTTCAACTACTCAGCGCTCTAGCAATATGTCCCGGGACAGCTGCCTCTGCTTTGGAGTTACAGTGTCTTATTCCTTACACACTCTAATGGTGTAACACCCTCTAGGGATTTATCATACCCTCTACTGGTATAACACCCTCTAGGGATTTATCATACCCTCTACTGGTATAACACTCTCTCTAATAGTCGAAAGTTGTATCGCTGTATCTCTGAGTAGAGGTAGCTGCCGGGACATTCCGCTGGAGAGTTAGAATAATGGACCCAACTCGATAAGTTGATTAGGTCTGCTGTTAGTTTTATTCCATTACGCGTTTTGCAGAATCACAAATCCGCTTCATCAGATGTACAAATCAAAGTGCATACACCATTTAGGCTCAATCGTAGACAAACACTCTTTCATAATTGCAAATGTAAACAAACACTCGTTTGCGATTACAAATATAAACAAGAAACGTTCTGTTGCTAAACAGCATCCTATGTAAACTATATTTAAATGAACTAATACATTATTTATTTAAACAAAAAAAGAACAATAATAAAATCATTAGTGAACTCAAATCCTAAAAGAAAGGACAAGAGAAAAAGTAATAAAAAAATCGGCATTTTTCTACTGTGCACTAAAACATGAAGCTGATTATAATAAATAGATCATGAAGCTTAAAGGATGAACATATAATAATAAATGTATATAAAAAACTTTTTGTATAAAAATGTACATGTGCTAGGCGCTAAAAAATGTGTATATATATGTGTATATATTTTTTTTTTTTTTTTTTAATTTGAATAAAAATACATATTGATAAAAAATATTAAGGGCTTGTTCACACGGCGTTTTGGATCCTTTTTACGGATCCGTTTTTCGCACTTGAAAAGCGCATCCGGAAAGCGGATCCGCAAAACGCAGCATTGGATACTTTATTTGGATCCGTTTTCAATGCTTTTTCAGCTGCGTTTTACGCATCCGCTGGTCGGATATCTCTCTCTCTCCTCTCTCTCTCTCCTCTCTCTCTCCTCTCTCTCTCCTCTCTCTCTCCTCTCTCTCTCCTCTCTCTCTCCCTCTCTCTCCCCTGCGATCCCCGTCCAGTCTCCCAGTGCGCTTTTCGCATCCGCTTTCAGGATGCAAAGCGCAGCTGATACGTGCCCGGAGTGTGGAGCGCTTTTGGACAAGTGCCAAAAGCGGACTCCATTATCTCCTATGGGCTTTCACTTGCGTAAACCGCAATAAGAATTGACATGTCAATTCTTAAAGCGGATACGAAAAGCGCAGTGCAGGAGAGCCCTCAAAAGCGCATCGCTGATCTCCCGTGAAAATATAATAGCACAATAATACAATATAATAAATAAATATAAAATTGCGGTAACAAAAATATATATTTTTAAAATATTGCCTCTTGTATTTCGTTCAGGCCATGTGGTCTTAAAGTATTCAGTTTATACATCCAGTATACTTCTTTTGCGCTAAGTCTCTTTGCCCTATCTGTAGTGCTGTTACCGATACCACAACAAATCAGTCTGGATTAATTAAGCAGAGATTGTTGTGGTATCGGTAACAGCACTGCGCAAATACGGAAGTGACGTATAGACATATCGGGTAGACACATGCGCAATAGAATTCCTTGGACGTGGAAGGAAGTTGTGTCTAGTGGCGGTAAGGATTTTGATTTGTTCATCTGTAGGAGAGGAGGGTTCTAGACATTGGTATTTAAGGAGCACAAGTTCCGATGTTTTTTTGAAGCCATATTTGCTGGATCTATTATGATTGAGGGGACGCTATTGAGGGTCTCCCTTTTTTGCTCTGTGTTATACCTTGGCATAAAATCCCCTGAGGAACCCCTGGGGAGAAACGCGTCGGGATATATGGTCCGAGCCAGTATCCATGATTTTTTTGGCGATTGGGACCAGAAAGTGATTATGAGCAGATAAGTATAGATTTTATCATTATCTATTCTGTATGTACCTTTGAAGTGAATATCTAGTAGACCCATAGATTAGGTTTGGTTAGGGATAGTATTCCCTAGACGGGGCCGTCCCTCTCGGGACGATTACTCCGTCCGTATCATTAGCTATAATGTTAGGGCTTTATTAGTGTATTTACACATTCCCTTCCATACATTAGAGGTATATATAGATGTGAATTTGTGTTTATTTTGTAGATCTTTAAGATTTTAATGTAGTTTATTAAAAGTTATATTTTAGATTATAGGCCTATTTAGTGATTCTGTGATTATATTTTTTGTCTGTGCCTGCTATTCTACTGCCAGGTTTAATAGGTGGTATCTGTGATTTTTAGTATCTGGATTTAACAACTCAATAGGTTGAACCTTAAAATTTGGTTCGGTGCTGTTATGTACCTCCATGAAGTGTCTCGGGAGACTGTATAGCAATTTACCATGTCTGATGTTAAATCTATGCTTAATTACTCTCCGAGACAACTTCATGGAGGTTTTCCCACATATTGAATACTGCAATGACATGTTAAAATATAAATTACATAGGCGGTAGCACATGTTAACAAATTTCTTATTTTAAAAACCTCTCCAGTGGAAAAAGACTTGAAAGAGTCACCAACTACTATCATGTCACAACATTTACAATTTGCATGCTGACTAGGGAAAGAACCTACTTTTCACTTTTTTTTCTTCATTTTTTTCTTTTGTCACTTGTTGATGGCTCCTGTGTTGTTTTAACTTAGACGGTGCGAGAATATTCTTAAGGGTCTTGGCCCTCCTATAAACCCACTGTGGATGATTGGGAAGAACATTTTTTAAAACCGGATCTAATTTCAAAATATTCCAATGTCTCACAATGATATCCTTTAATTCTCTGTATTGGTTCAACCTATTGAGTTTATACATCCAGATACTACAGATAGGGCAAAGAGACTTAGTGCAAGGGAAGTATACTGGATGTATAAACTGAATACTTTAAGACCACATGGCCTGAACGAAATATAAGAGGCAATATTATAAAACTATATATTTTTGTTACCACAATTTTATATTTATTTATTTTATTATATTGTATTATTGTGCTATTATATTTTCATTAATATTTTTAACAATATGTATTTTTATAAATTTTTTTAATAAAAAATTTATATATATATATATATATATATATATATATATATATATATATATATATATTCACATTTTTAGTGCCTAGCACATGTAAATTATTGTACAAAAAGTTTTTTTTTATGTATTTATTATTATATGTTCATTAGAGATGGGCGAATTGATTCTAACGAAGTGGAAATCGTTTAGAATTTCAGGAAAACTTCGGTTCTGAACGAAGTTGAAGTTTGGGGTACTTCGCGTGAATTAAGCGTGCTTTTGATTGATAAAATGGCTGCGAGCACATGGCGTTACATGGGGCAAAGAACTCTGGCAGAGATGAAGCCAATCAGAGACCGGCGGGATTCTGTGACGTCACCGCACTATATAAGTCCAGGCGCGACGCTGGGAGCTCATACCGCTCTCACTGTACTGAGTAGGGAAGGTGCTGCCACGGCTGTTTATGATATCTCTTACTAAAGAACTCATTTTTATACAGCGATTTTTGGGGGGTGTCACAGCTTGTCTCAGAGACTGCTCTTACGTTCTAATTCTGATTTTGTGGGGTATTGGAACTGAAGTCCAGGTTGCGTCCAATGCAGCTGCATATACATGTTAATGCTATCTGCTCACAGCACATTGAATATCCAAGGGTTATCTTAGCCTGTTCCTGTTGTATTCATTTAAAGAAACAGCGTTTTTACAATCCAAATACCACTTCATTTTTGATTGATCATTTCTTTTGCGCAATTTACATCCAGGGGTCAATTAAGCGTTGTTCTGCTGTTGTGGTCACTAAAAGAAATATTCTTTTTCACCGCCAAAAAAGACATTTTACCTGTAGCATAATTCATAACCGAAGGTTAATTACAAGTTTTTTTGTTGTTGTGTATCGTAAAATACACGGCATTTTAACATGCTAAAAAGCTGGTAATTGTTGGCAGCATATTTATTTTGCGCAATTTACATACAGGGGTTAATTAAGCGTTCTGCTGATGTGGTTACTAAAAGAAACGTTCTTTTTCACCACCAAAAAATAAATTTTGCCTGTAGCAAAATTCACAACCAAAGGTTAATTACAAGTTTTTCTGTTGTTGTATAACGTAAAATACACACCATTTTAACACACTACAAAGCTGGTAATTTTTGGCAGCACATTTCTTTTGCGCAATTTACATCCAAGGGTTAACTAAGTATTTTTCTGCAGTTGTACTTCGTAAAAGAAACGTTCTTTTTCACCGCCAAAGAAGAAATTTTGCCTGTAGCATAATTCATATTCGAAGGTTAATTAAGCCTGTTTGTGCTTTTATATTCAGTAAAATACACAGTGTTTTTAAACGGCACATACAAGTAAATTTTTCCTGCCCATTTGTGGAGTGCAATTTATATCCAAGGGTTATCCAAGCTTGTTAGTGGGTACAGGTGGAGTCAAATACAGGGTGTGTATTTATCATATACAGATATCTTCATCACACAGTGTCTGTACATTTTAGAACAGACAGTATGTCAGACAGAGAGGTGGCAGGCTCTTCACCTGCAAGTGGCAGTGGCACAAACATTCCTGGAGCAGGCCCAGGTCACAACACAGCAAGGGGACTTCGCAGCAGGGGTCACTCGGTGAGGCTACAACTGCCGCTGTCATCTAGCGGCCATGTGCTGACCAGCAACCCAAGGGTTTTTGATTGGTTGACGAGGTCATCCACTTCCTCCCAGATGACATCTGACAACCCCAGCCAAGAGTCGGTGGGAACGTCAGACACAACCCTTAGTTGGCATGGCCCGGGAGCGGGTCAGCGGCCCTCACCTGTCCTCAACCCGCCTCTGTCCCATCCGGTTCCCTCAGCCAGAGATTTACTATGTGGTCTGGGCTCAGCACTACTTGGCAGCGAAGAAATGGGCCCAATATCCCCTGCTTCTTGCAGTAGACGGCAAAGTATATATGTGGAGAGTGGCATGGGCGGTCATGTTGTGAGGGGTCAGCTTCTGCATACCAAGACTGGTGATGAGGACAGCAGTGACAATGAAATACAAATCGATGATGATGTAGCCGACCGCACTTGGGAGCCGGGTGAAGCAAGGGCTTCATCATCGTCAGAAGAAGAGGGCGTCAGCTTGCGCGTCAGGCAGCGGCGCAGCCAGCAAGTGGGTTGTGTGGCCGTGAGTCAGCAGGGTAGCAGCAGTGTGAGGTCGGGAGCCAAGCGGCCACGGGGTAGAAAACCCGCTTCGCAGGTCCAAGAAAGTAGTGGCACAGGGGCTCAGCAAGGCAGCGGCGGCAACACTGTTTGATGATGATATCTGCATATGATAAATACACACCCTGTATTTGACTCCAAATGAACCCAGTAACAAGCTTGGGTAACCCTTGGATAAAAATTGCGTTCCACAAATGGCCAGGAAAAATTTACTTGTATGTGCCGTTTAAGAACACTGTGTATTTTACTGAATATAAAAGCACAAACAGGCTTAATTAACCTTCGGATATGAATTATGCTACAGGCAAAATTTCTTCTTTGGCGGTGAAAAAGAACGTTTCTTTTTAGTGCGGAGCGTTGGTGGTAAAATCAGATACTCGGCGGTGTGGCAGTTCTTTGCTAAGACACCGGAGGAGCCGAATATGGATATATGTAGAATCTGTGGGCAGAAAGTGAAGCGTGGCCAGAGAGCTAACGTTAGCACCACGGCCCTGCGTCAACACATGCAGCGTCACCATACGGTGGCCTGGGAGAAACGTGGCTCAGATGTGGTGGTCCATCCTGCCGCCGCAGCAACAGCAGCAGCAGCGCCCAGTGACACGCATGCCATTGCAGCCAGTCAAGGCTCCACCACCTCTGCAGAAGGAAGCTGTTTCTCTTTGCCATCATCTCCCGGTCCAGATGCTCCTGCTCCTCGCTATTCATGGCCCCAGCAGTCGTTCAACGAGGCGATTGCAAAGAGACAACAGTATGCGTCCAACCATCCTGAGGTGCAGAAGCTGACTGTGCTCCTGTCCAAGTTGTTGGTACTGCAGTCCCTCCCTTTCCAAATGGTGGACTCTGCACCGTTCAGAGAACTAATAGCTCATGCCGAGCCGAGATGGAGAGTTCCAAGCCGTAATTTCTTTTCCAAAAAGGCAGTACCAGCACTTTATAAATATGTAGAACAGAAGGTGTGACAGTCCTTGAGTTTATCGGTTTGTTCCAAGGTGCACGGCAGCGCGGACGTCTGGAGCTGTAACTACGGTCAGGGCCAGTACATGTCCTTTACGGCCCACTGGGTGAATGTGCTTCCTGCCCAGGCACACCAATAACTTGGACAGGAGACGCCGCTTTCCCTTCCACATTGTTAAACTGCGGCTCCTGCGCCAATGTCCGCCTCCTCTCCTCCCACACCACCACCATCATCTCAGCCTCCACAAAGTACTGCTCCATCATACCACATGTGTAGGGCACAGCGGTGTCACGCAGTTTCTACATCTGGCTTGCCTCGGCGAACAAAGTCACACAGGTGAGGAACTTCACCGCAATCATGCAGCAAGAAATCGATGTGTGCGCATTCTCCGCGCCAGCTGCAATTCGAAACCAAGGTGTCGGACAATGGGAGGAACAAGGTGACCTCGTGCACTGAGGAGGGATGGTCCATTGCGCCCTGCAAGGCGCACATGGTTTCAATCGTTGTGAAAAGGTTTCCTGAGTCTTCCACCCGACATTCAAGAAGATTCTTAAGGCAGGAAACTGTGCCTAGCACTTCATCCATTCCTACAAAGCCAAGGAACACCCTCCTCGAATGCAGCGGCAGAACGGCCTCCCCCCAGACAACACACTGATATGCATGTATCCACCCCACATATTTGGACCAACTGTATGAACAAAGAAAGGCCATTTAACGATTTTTTATTGATTATACAGGCGGACAGTAGTAACACCCCTGTGTAACTTTGATGACTAGCCAGAGGCAGCATCATGCGTGACATCGCCTGCCGTTTGTTGAGGCCATTCCGAGGAGGCAAACGTTATATGTCAGACGCCAAGAACTAAACGGGATGAAATTACGTCATTCCGACAGCATCATGTCCTGGAATCAATGCTGACAAATGTGTCAGGGCAGGGACTGGAGGACGTGACGAACTACGATCTCGCGGCACACATGAGTCCGGTGGGGACAGAACTGAGAAGGAGGAGGAGGATCATTGGAGCGAAGCATTGTCTGGTGAAATGGAGGATTATTCTATCCAGGTACAAGAGAGAAGGAGCAGAGAAGCGGAGGAGGTAGATGAGAAGAGATGACGCGGCAGATGACCCGCACGCACCGTGGCAGTAACCGTGGAGATGGAGCAGGGAGCCCCTCGGAGTCACTTGTGCAGTATGGCCCCGCAGCAAGCCTGATTTGCCTGGCAAGTTGACACCGAATAGACCCAGCAACCGCAGAGGGAAGACTTCGGCTCTCACACCCAATAGGACCCCGCTTCCAGTCCAAAAATGGGTAGCCGTTTTTCCCATCTGCAGAGAGTAGACAAACTCAAATACTAAAAGGAAACCCTCCTTAGTCAGTTGGCCGCTGCCTATGAGCGGCATCGTCCCTCCACTGACAGGTCTGAGACCGGGGGGTTCTTCAGCCTAACGTAACTTCAGCCGCGGCTGCAGGAGGTAAGGTGGGGGGTAGGACAGTAGCCAGCTACCATCAGCAGCAACCTAAGTCTGGATCACTGATGAGCAGCTTCCATCACACGCCTAGAGATGAGGGTCAGGTTCGCCCAGCAGCAGCAGCAGCAGGACCTGTACAGACCCTTGAACCAACAGTGGTGGCCTACTGGACAGCACTCTGCACCCCAGATAGAAAGACCCGCAGGACTACGGGCTTGCCAAAACTGGATTGTGTGGCCTGCAACAGTCCCGTAGATTTGCAGTGGAGAACGCTGTCCTGCCCGGCCAGATAGAGTGTTCAATCCGAGAGGTGTGTTCAGTGCGCGGAGGCCATCGTTAACCCCAACAGTATAACCCACTTGTTCTACCACCACGTAAAAGTGAACGACTGACATTTTTTTCAATATGAATCGAGTCTAGGATCTGCCAGGATTTTCCAACACACCAATGCCCTTAGGCATCAGATTAACATCAGCCATGACGCCTCACCCCAAACAGTGATGAAATGAGTCTGTTGTCAAACTACCTGCCTCAGCCTACTTATTCTGATGCCGCCACCCGCCGAAGAGCCACAAACATCTAGCTGACAGTTATCTATCACCATCTGCCACCAACCATCTTTACCAGGGACTGTATTGCCACCCACCACCGACACTCTGTCATTGTTTGCCCCTCCTATGGACTCATTCATGCTTGCAAGCTGCCATGCCCTCGCACACGGTGTCATTGTGCCACTCTGTGGCCAACTCCTGTTTTTATTATGCCACCTCAAGAATGACAGTTGTGCCACTGCCTTGACCTCATGCATCTGGCTGTGGCTGCTGCCGTGCCCTCACACCTGTTTCATTGTGCCACTCTCTGACCTACATGCTGCTGCTGCTGCCATGCCCTCCACCCGGTGTCATGTGCCACTCTGCAGTGGCCTACTCCTGTTTATTTGCCACCTCCAGAATGATCATTGTGACCACTGCCTGACCTCATGCTGCTGCTGTGGCAGTTTGCCGTGCCCTTCCACACTTTGTAATTTGTTGCCACTCCTCTGACCCATGCTGAGGCTGTCCGTCACCTTCACTCTCTGTCATTGTGCCACACTGTAGGCCTACTACTGATTTGCACCTCCAGAATGTCTTGACCACTGTCTGACCTCCAAGCTGCTGCTTGTGGCTGCTGCTGTTCCCACTACAAGTGTCATGTGCCCACTCTGTGGCCTTAATCCTGTTTTGCCACCTCCGAATAGTCATTGTGCCCTCTTCTGACCATCATGCTGCTGTTGGTCTAACTGCCGGTCACCCTTCCGCACACTGTCAAAGATGATTTGCCACCCTGAGCCCTCAGCTTGATTTTTTCCAGCTGTCGCTGCCATGACTTATCAGGACTACATTCCCCGATTCCGTTTTTGGTCCAGTTATTAGCCCTCTTAAGTGCCCAAGGGAATTTTATATGAAGCGCATCTAAGAGCAGTGGCAGTCCATCTGAATGTGATTAAAAAAACAAAAAACAAAAAAAAAAAAAAAAAAAAAAAATGAAAAAAAAACAAAAAAAAAAAACAAAAAAAAAAAAAAAACTAAAACACCTCCGCCACCAATAGTATGAAGACCAAACAAGCTCCCTCTGCATATTTAAGCATGGCAACAAATTTCTAACAGAGAGCACCCTACAGGCTCTGTGCGCCTGTGAAATAGCTGTTTTTTTTTAATCCTATTCATCCGAAGCAATTCGGACCGGAACTAATTTTTGTCGAAAAATCAGTCCGAAGTCAACCGAATCGAATTTTGAGACATGTCGCCCCCAACTCTTCTAATGTTCATCCTTTAATGCTTCATGATTAGAGATGGGCGAATTTCTCAAAAATTTCGGTTCGGTACTCGCCGAATTTTCCGACCAAAATTCCTTTTCGGTCCGAATTACTCGGCACGAAACACCTATAAACCAGCTATATCCAGGCTGCCCAGAGCCAGCAGGGTGCATAGAACGTAGTGCCGTGCTTAAATAGCAGAGGGAGCCTGTTTTGGAGATCATACAAATGTTTGTGTTTTAGTATGACAATCAGAAGACTGCCGCCGCACTTATAAACGCTTCACTATAAAATTCCCTGGCACTTATCGGGGGCAAAACTGACCCAAAAAATCTGAAGCAGGAACGTACCTGATAAAGTCAGGCAGCAAAAGTCTGGAAAAAAACAAACTGAGATCTCGGTGGCAACAATATGACAGAGTGTGAGGTGGACGGCGGCAGCCACAGCAGCATGAGTCAGAACAGAGGCACAATGACATTCTGGAAGTGGCAAAACAGTACCAGGCGCCGCAGGAGGCACAATGACACAGTTTGTGGAGGTTCACGGTGGCAGCAGCATGAGTGTCAGGCAGTGGGCACAATGACAAATTCTGGGAGCTGCCAAAAAGGAGTAGCCAAAGAGTGGTACAATGACACAGTGTGGAGGCACGGCAGAGCAACAGCAGCAGCATAAGGTCAGACAGTGGCACAAAGACACGTGTGGAGGGCACGGCAGCAGCACATCAGGCACATGAGGTCAAGCACAGTGCACAATGACAAATTCTGGAGGTTGCAAAAACAGGAGTAGGCCACATGTGAGGGCACGCATCAGCCACGGCAGCAGCATGAGGTCAGACTGTGGCACAATGACACGTGTGAGGGCAACGACAGGTATTCACAGCAGCAGCATGGGTCAAAGAGTGCACATGACATTCTGCAGGTGGCAAAATAGTATTAGGCCACAGAGCGGCAACAATGACGAGATCGGAGGTCACGGCGGCAGCAGCATTAGGTCAGGTCAAGTGGCACAATTACAGAGAGTGGAGGTGATGACAAGGAGTCAACAGCATGCGGTCAGAGAGTGGGTCACAATGACATACTGGAGGTGGCCAAAAACAGTACCAGGCAGCAAGAGTGGCACAATGACACAGTGTGGGATGTCCACAGGCAACAGCAACAGCAGCCAGCAGCATGAGCACAAAGAGTGGCACAATGACAGAGTGTTGAGGTGGGTGGAATACCAGTCCTGGAAAGACGGTGGTGGCAGATGGAGAAAAACTATCAGCAGATGTGTGGCATCAGGCGGGTTGCGGCATCAAATAGTGGCTGAGGCAGGTAGTTTGACCAGACTGACGCCTAAGGCATTGGTGTGTGGAAATCCCTGGCCGATCCACGCCTGATTCTTCTTGACAAAGGTCAGTCGTTCACATTTCAGTGGACAAGCGGGTTCATCCTTGGGGTAACGGATGGCCCCTGCCGCACTGAACCCCGATCTTGATGACACATCTTTACTTGGCCAGGGAGGGACAGCTTCTCCACTGCAAACTCGGCTAGTTGCGGCCCACACATCCTAGTTTGGGCTGCCCAAGTAGACCAGCGGATCTTCTAACTGGGGTGGCAGTAGTGAGTGTCCTAAGTTGGCCACAACCTGTTGGTTCAGGGAATGCTCCAGGTCTTGATGTGCTGATGGGTGTACTGCACTCATCACTAGGCGGGTGAAGGAAGCTGCTCTTTAGTGGACTCCAGACTTAGGTTACTGCTTGTGGAGCTGGTAACTGCTCCTTAACCCCCCCACCTTCCCCCAGCATGCCGCGGCAGTGTACGTGAGCGATGAGGAAAACCCCCCGGTCAGACCTGTCCAGAGGAGGGACGAATTTGTGGGCTTGTTCGCACATAGGCAGCGGCCAAAACCTGATTACGGCAGGATTACAATATGTAGTTGAGTCTTGTCTGCCCTCTCAATAGCTGGGAAAAGGCTCCATTTTGGACGGTAGCGAGGGTCCATATAGGGTGGAGAGCAAGAAGTCATCCCTATGCCCGATGCTGACCTTTGGCTGTCACTTCGCCAGGAAAAATAAGATGCTGCGGGAATCTGCACAAGTGACTCCCGATGGGCTCCCTGCGCTCACCTTTTCCACTGTATACCTGCCACGGCTGCTTGGGAGTCCATCTGCCTCGTCCTTCCTCATCTACATCCAATCCTCAGCTGATCCTGCTCCTCCTCTCTTGTCACCTGGGTAGACAAATTCCATAGTTCACCAGGACATGCCTTCTGCTCCATTCCTCCCTCCTCCTCCTCCTCCATTTCAGTCCCCACGGACTCATGTGGCCACGAGAGGTAGTCGCCAATCTCAGTCCCCTGCTCCAAGTCAGATTTTTTCAGAATCTGTTCCAGGACATGAAGCAGTGGAATGACGTTATTCATCCCCGTAGTCCTGGCGACTACAAACAACGTGGCCTCATCGAATGGCCTCAAACAAACGGCAGGTGTCACGCATGCAGTGCCACTAGGTGACATCAAAGTTACACAGGGGAGTACTTCTGTCTGCCTGGATTCATCAACAATCGTTAATGGCCTTTCTCTGTTCATACAGTCGATCCAACATGTGCAGGCTGGAATTACCAGCGGGGTGGAACCATCGCATATCTGAGCGTGTTGGGGGAGCCGTTCTGCCGCTGCAACTCGAGGGAGGGTGTTCTGGCTTTGTACGAATGGATAAAGTGCATGACACCCAGTTTCCTGGCCATTTTCAGAATGTTCTGAAGATCGGTGGCAAGGACTTCATGGAAACCTTTTTCACAACCCAGATTGAACACGTGGCGCCATTGCAGGGGAACATGGACCATCCCTCCTCGGTGCATCCGCGGACCTTGTTCCTCCCATTTGTCCGTCACATGGGTTCCGATTTGACAGTTGGCGCGGAGAAAGCCACACATCGATTTCTATGCTTGCAATGGACGCGGAGCGGTTCCTCACCTGTGTGACTTCGTTCGCCGAGGCAAGATAGGTGTAGAACCTGCGTGACACCGCTGTGCACCTACACATGTGGTATGATGGAGCAGTACTTGTGTGAGGTTAATGGTGGTGGTGGTGGAGGAGGAGGAGGCGGACATTGGACGCTGGAGCAGCCAGTTTGACATCGTGGAGTGAAAAGAGGAGTCTCCTGTCCAAGCTTGTTGGTGTGCCTGGGCAGGATGCAAAATTCGACCCACGTGGTCCGTAAAGGACATGTACTCGGCCATGACAGTAGTTACAGCTCACAGACGTCCCGCGCTGCCGTTACCTTGGAACAAACCGATAAAGATAAGGAATGACCCACTTTTCTGTTCTACATATGTATGGAAGTGCTGGTACTGCCTTTTTGGAAAGAAATTCCTGGCCTTGAACTCTCATTCTCGGGCTCTGGCAAAGCCATTAGTTCTCTGAATGGTGCAGAGTCCACATTTGGAAAGGGAGGGACTGCAGTACCAACAACTTGGGACAGGAGCACGGTCTGCTGCTGCACCTTAGGATGGTTGGAAGCATACTGTTGTCTCTTTACAATACGCTTCATCTGAAGAATGCTGGCGGGGGGGGGGGGCTCCAAATGATGCTAGCGAGGAGCAGGAGCATCGGGAACGGGAGAGGATGTCAAAGAGAAACAGCTGCCTTCTGCAGAGGTGGTGGAGCCTTGACTGGCGTAATGGCATGCGTGCCACTGGCCGTGCTGCTGCTGCAGCGGCAGGATGGCCCACCACACATCTGAGCCACGTTTCTCCCAGCCCCGCACAGGATGGTGACGCTGCATGTGTTGGACGCAGGGACGTGTGCCAAAGCGTTTAGCTACCTGGCCCACGGCTTACTTTCTGCCCACAGATTTCTACATTTACCCATATTCGGTCCTCGGGTCTTAGCAAAGAAAACTTGCACACTACCGACGAGTAGCTGATTTTACCGCCAACTGCTCCGCACTGAGTGGAATACTCGCCGCGCTGCCTCGCTGAGCCCCTGTGCCGCTCTGTCTTGGACCTGCGAAGCGGGTTTTTCTACCCCGTGGCAGCTTGGCTCCGACCTCACTACTGCTTGCTACCTGCTGACTCACGGCCACACATCCCCACTGCAGGATGCGCCGCTGCCTGACGCGCAAGCTGACGCCTCTCTGCTCCTGTCGATGATTGAGCCCTTGGCTTAACCCGGTCCCAAGTGCGGTCGGCTAAATTCATCATCTATTTGTGTTTTCATCGTCACTACTTGTCATCATCACCGGTCTTGGTAGCCGAGGTGGACCTCTCACACATGACCTCCCATTGCCACTCTCCACAATTATTTTACTTTGCCGCCTATCTGCAAGAAGAAGCTGGGGTTATTGGCCCCCCCCATTTCTTCGCAGCCACGTTAGCTGTGCACTTGCCCCTCCTCAAATTGTTCATCCTCGCTTTATAGTGGCGCTGGAGCCCAGTCCACTAGTATGATCCCTGGTGTGGGAAACTGGATGGGGACAGGGCGGGCTGTCGGACAGGTGAGGGGCCGCGGAACGCTACCGGGCCATGCCAACTAAGTGTTGTAGTCTGAGGTTCCACCACGTCTTGGCTGGGGTTGTCAGATGTCATCTGGGAGGAAGCAGGATGACTCCTAGTCAACCAAATCAAGAACCCTTGGTGCTGAACAACCACGGCCGCTTGCTGAAGCGGCAGTTGTGGGCCTCACCCGAGTGACACCTGCTGCGACGTTCCCCTTGCTGTGCTGCGACCTGGGCACGTTTAAGAATTGTTTGTGCCACGGCCACTCGCAGTTGCAGAAGCCTGCCACCTCTCTGTCTGGTACATACTGTTTGTCTAAAATGTACAGACACTGTTTGTATGAAGCTATTGTATATGATAAAAATACACCCTGATTTTTGACTCAATGTAAACCAGTAACAAGCTGGGTTTCCCTTGGTATAAATTTGCGCTCCACAAAATGGGCCAGGAAAAAATTTATTGTATGCTGTCGTTTACAAAGCACTGTGTGGTTTTACTAAATGTAAAAGCACAAACAGGCCTTATTTAACCTTAGTTGTGAATTTTGCTACAAGAAAAATGTAGATTTTTCGGTGTTGGAAAAAGACGGTTTATTTTCTTTGTCAGACTAGCTGCAAAACAACGCTTAATTTACCTGGATGTAAATGCGCAATAGAATTGAGGCACCACAAAACTTAGCTAGATTTTGTAGCGTGTTCAATTGCGGTGTTTTCTACGCCACACAACAAGAGATACAAGTTGTTAAATTCGCCTTTCGCTTGTGAATTAGGGCTACCAAAAAAAAAAATATATATTTGGCGTTGAAAAAAAGACGGTTTATTTTGTCTGCACTACCGCAATACAAAGCTTAATTAACCCCTGGATGTAATAGCGACAAAGTAATTGAGCCCGCACAACAAAAAACTGTAGCTTTGTAAGCGTGTTACAATTGGTGTTTTCTACGCCACAACACAAGAGATACAGTGTATTTAGCCTTTGCTTTGTCGAATTGGCTACAAAAAAAAAATATTAATATAAATTTGGCGTTGAAAAAGACGGTTTTTATTTTTGTCGACACACCAGCAAAACAACGAATAATTATCCCCCTGGTATGCTAAAATTGCGCCAAAGAATTGAGCCGCAACAAACTAGTAGCTTTGTAGCGTTGTTACAATTACGGTTTTCTACGCCACACAACAAGAGATACAAGTTTGATTAGCCTTTGCTTGGTGAAATTTGGCTACCAAAAAAAAATATATATTTTTGGCTGTTGAAAAAGAACGGTTTATTATTGTAAGCACTCAGCAAAACAACGGCATTAATTAAACCCCTGGATGTAAATTGCGCCAAAGAATTGAGCCGCACAAATAGTAGCTTTGTAGCGTGTTACAATTGCGTGTTTTCCTAACCGCCACACAACAAGAGATAACAGGTTGTATTTAGCCTTTTGCTTGTTAATTAGGCTACAAAAAATATATATATATTTGGAGTGAAAAAGCGGTTTATTTTTGTCGACACAGCAAAACAAACGCTTA
This sequence comes from Phyllomedusa bahiana, assembly GCA_025379985.1. Classification (NCBI taxonomy): domain Eukaryota; kingdom Metazoa; phylum Chordata; class Amphibia; order Anura; family Hylidae; genus Phyllomedusa; species Phyllomedusa bahiana. The sequence continues at coordinate 58,378 of JAODAL010009191.1, forward strand.
ATTAACCCCCCTGGATGTAAAATATTGCGCCAATGAATTGAGAGCACATACTAGTAGCGTGTTACAATTGCGTGTTTTCTTACGCCACACAAACAAGAGATACAGTTGTAATTAGGCCTTTGCTTGTGAATTAGGCTACCAAAAAAAAAATACTTTATTTTTGGGTTGAAAAAGACGGATTTTGTCCCCCCACCTCCCCTTGTCAGCACACCAAGCAAAAAACAACGCTTAATTAACCCTGGATGTAAATTGCGCCAAAGAATGAGCCGCAACAACTTAGTAGCTTTGTAGCGTATTTACTAATTGCGTGTTTTCTACGCCACACAAACAAGAGATACAGTGTAAATTAGCCTTTGTTTTTTTTTTTTTTACTGGTGAATTAGGCTACCAAAAAAAAAATATATATATTTGGGTGAAACAAGACGGTTTATTTTTGTCTGACACCAGCAAAACAAGCTTAATTACCCCTGGATGTAAATGCGCCAAAGAATTGAGCCGCACAAAACTTGAGCTTGTTGGTGTTACAATTGGTGTTTTCTCGCCACACAACAAGTGTTACCAGTTGTAATTAGCCTTTGCTTGTGATTAGGCTACCAAAAAAAATATATATATTTGGCGTGAAAAAGACGAGTCTTATTTTTGTCAGCACACCAGCAAAAACAACGCTAAATTAACCCCTGGATGTAAATTGCGCAATGAATTGAGCCGCACAAATAGTAGCGTGTACAATTGGCGTGTTTCTACGCCACACAACAAGAGATACAGTTTGTAATTAGCCTTTGCTTGTGAATTAGGCATACCCAAAAAATATATATATATTGGCGTTAACAAAGATCGGTTTATTTTTGTCAGCACAACACAGCAAAACAACGTCTTATTTAACCTGGATGTTAAATTGCGCAAGAATTGAGCCGCACAAACTAGTAGCTTGTAGGCGTTTACAATTGCGTGTTTCTACGCCACACAACAAGAGGCTTACAGTTGTAATTAGGTCTTCTGCTCTTGTGAATTAGGCACCAAAAAAAATTATATTATATTTGGCGTTGGAAAAAGTCGGTTTATTTTTTGTCAGCCACACCAGCAAAACAAGCTTTAATTATCCCCTGGATGTAAATTGCGCCAAAGAATTGAGCCGCACAATACTAGTAGGCTTTGTAGCGTGTTAACAATTTGCGTGTTTTTCTACGCCAACACAACAGAGATACAGTTGTAAATTAGCCTTTGCTTGTGATTAGGCTACCAAAAAAAAATATATATTTGGGTTGAAAAAGGACGGTTTATTTTTGTCAGCAAACCAGCAAAAACAACGCATAATTAACCCCTGGATTGGTAAATTGAGCCAAAGAATTGAGCCGCACAAACTTGTAGCTTTGTAGCGTGTTACTATTGCGTGTTTTATACGCCACACAACAAGAGATACAGTTGGTATATTAGCCTTTGCTGTGAATAGGCTACAAAAAAAATATATTTATATTTGGCGTTGAAAAAAGACGTTTATTTTTGTCAGCACACTGCAAAAACAACGCTTATTTAACCCCTGGATGTAAATGCGCCAAAGAATTGGCGCAACCAAACTAGTAGCTTGTAGCGTGTTACAATTGCGTGTTTCATACGCAACAACAAGAGATTACAGTTGTAATAGCCTTCTGCTTGTGAAATTTGGGCTACCCAAAAAAATATATATTTATTTGGCGTTGAAAAGACGGTTTATTTTAGTCAGAACACCAGCAAAATCAACGCTTAATTTACCTGGAATGTAAATTGCGCACAAAGAATTGAGCCGCACAAACTAGTAGCTTTGTAGCGTGTACAATTGCGTGTTTTCTACGCACAAACAGAGATACAGTTGTAATAAGCCTTTGCTTGTGAATCCTAGGCTACCAAAAAAATATATATATATTTGCGTTGAAAAAGCAGGTTATTTTGTCAGCACACCAGCAACACAACGCTTAATTAACCCCTGGATGTAAATTGCGCCAAAGAATTGAGCCGCACAAAATGTGCTTGTAGGTGTTACAATTTCGTGTTTTATACGCCTCACAACAAGAGATACAGTTGTTATTAGCCTTTGCTTGTGATTTAGGCTACCAAAAAAAAAAATAGATATATTTGGTCGTTGAAAAAGGGGAAAAAAAAGGGATGGTTTAATTTTGACAGCACACCAGCAAAACAACGCTTATTAAACCCCTGGATGTAAATTTGGCAATAGATTTCAGCAGCCAAAAATTGAAGTGGGTATTTGTTTGTAAAAAACGCTGTTTCTTTAAAATGATAAACATGAACTGGCTTAGATCCCACTTGGATATGAATGTTATTATGCTGCTGCAGTGGACGCACACTGGATTTCAGATCCAATACCCAAAAATCAGAAATAGAAAAACATTCAGAGAACAGTCTCTGAGACAAGCTGAGACACCCCACAGAAATCGCTGTATAAAAATCAGTTTTCAGAAGGCGCTATCTCACGCAGCAGGCACCTTCCCTAGCAGTACGTGGAGGAGTGTGAAGCTCCCAGCGGCGCTCGGTCTATATAGTGCGGTGACGTCCACAGAATCCCGACCGGTCTCTGATTGGCTTCATCTCTGCACATGTATGCAGGAACTATGCCCTTCTTCCTCCAGAGTGCTTTGCCCCTTGTAGCGCCATGTGCTCGCAGCTACCATGTTGAGATCATACTCGCTACTATCTCAGCACACTTCGTTCACACGAAGTACCCCAATGTTCGACTTCGTTTCCGAACCGAAGTTTTCGCTGAAATTTCTAAACGAATTCACTTCGTTGGAATCAATTCGCCCATCTCTAATACCGACCATAAAAATCTGCTGTAAACTCACAGACTGCCCTACGCTGAAATCCACGCCACGGCTCGTTGGTCTCTCTTTCTTCTCGCGGTTTAATTTTTCTTTTCATTTTCGCCCTGCGGAACGAATGTCAAAAGCCGACGTCTCTCACGTGTCGGATGTGACTGGGCGAGTCCACTCCACGGCAATTATCCCTACAGAAGGGGCTCTTCTCTCGGGACCAGTAGATCTACAACGCCATTCTCCCGGCTAGCTGATTAGGTCGTCCAGCTTCGGAAGAAGGATATTGTCACATTGGGGTCATTGCATCCCCGTATGGTGCGGGGCACCCAGGAGGAACGAGGTCCTGATCTTTAATCTCCGATTCTATGGTGGCCGAGCTAGCTCATGGATGTTCGTGGTTCGTGGAGGCCTGCGCTTCCTTTCCCGGAACAAGTCTCCTCGTCTCAAACCGGCAGGTCTGCTCCTGCCTCTTACCTATACCCAGCTGTCCTTGGACCCATTGGCAATGGATTTTATCACGGATCTCCCTCCCTCCGCTGGCAGACACCGTGATATGGGTGGTTACTGACCGGTTTTCTAAGATGTTCCACTTTATTCCTCTGACCGGGCATACACTCTGCTTCCCTCGCCTTGCCAGTCTATTTTTTCTTCATATTTTTCGGCTGATGGGCTCCTCAGCCATAGTGTCGGGACCGTGCGCGTTCAATTGTCTCCAGTTTCTGGCGCTCCCTCTGTAACAACTAAAAATGAAAACTGGACTTTTCTTCAGCCACCACCCCCAGTCCAATGGGCAGGTAGAGAGGAGTAAACCAGACCCTAGGTTGCTACCTGGCCACTTTGTCTACGCACGCCAGGATGATTGGTTTCCAGCTTGTTGCCCTGGGCGAGTTTTCGTATTAATCATTGGACTCGGGCTCTGCTGGTTGCTGCATCCTTTCTTTATTTGTCTACGGGGACGACAGCCCGCCCCACCCTCCACCTTCTGTGCCATCGGAGGTCCTGCAGTGGTAGAGCTGGTCAGGACCTGACTGCTATCTGGAAACAGACTCAACCATTCGCTATCCCTGGCCTCCGCCGCACCAAGGCTCAAGCGACAAAAAAGCGAAGACCTCCGCCAAAACCTTTTCCCCAGGTGTGGCTGTCGGCTAATATATACGTTCATGGTTCCCAGCTATAAAGCCTGGGTCCCCCAGTTCCTGGTTGTCCATTTGCAGGTGGCTCTAAGCGACATTAACCCAGTAGATACAAGCTCCGCCTTCCCCCCACTATGAGGGTCCCAACTCTTCCATGTCGCCCTGCTAAAACCGGTAGCACCTTAATCGCTTCTCTCGGGGGTACTCTGCATCCTCCCACTCCTGAGGCCGATACCACCGATGTCTTTACGGTAAAGGGATTCTAGGACCATGAAGGACGGTAGAGGGAGGCGGTTTTTCCTCCATTGACTGGAAAGGGGTTCGGTCCCGAGGAGAGGTCCTGGGAGCCAGAGAAACTATATTCTGGATGGGAAATAATTCAGAGATTTTCCTCCCAGGCCAGAAAGAGGGGGGAGGGCCGAAGGGGGGGGGGGGGTTACTGTCACAGGTGGGCCCGCGACCCCCGTCGGAGTCGCGGGCCACACCCCGTGGTCGCCGCACGAGCGGGTCTGTTGCGGTATCAGCCTCCGGCGCGCGCGTCCCCGACATATAAAGGCGCGCGCGCGCCGGCCCACTATGAGATTTAAAAGGGACAGTGTTACTGGTAATTGCTTTTTGCGGTCACTGCCCCTATTTTAGCCTGCCCCTTCTGGGGCGTTGCCGGATCTTTAGTGCCTATTTTCTGCCTATTGTGAAAGCGTTACTAGCCTTGTCCTGACTTACCGTGTACCGTACCATTAGCTTCCGTACCTCGGAACCACGCTTCTTGCGCCTGCCAATGGCCTTGCGCATGTCCACGACCACGAACCTGTGCCGACTGCCCTGGACCTTCTGCTGTTCCCGACTACGAGCCTGCCTGACTCGATTCTGCACCTCGCTATACTTCGGCTGCCACCGAAGCAAGTCTCGTCAGAGGGGTAACGACCTGGGTAGACTCCGCCGCCCCCCACAGCAAGTCCATCCGCTTTGCGGCAGGGCCTCTGGTGAAAAACCGGGACCTACTTAGATTTCCGTTCCCTGGCGTGGCTTACACCATCGCTTGCGGTGGTCCAGTGGATCCACCTCTACGTCCGGGTACGTGACATATATATATATATTTTTTTTTGGGCATATATATATTTTTTTGCCATATATATTTTTTGGGCATATATATATTTTTTGGGGGCGTATATTTTTTGGGCATATACTTTTTTGACATATATTTATTTTTATTTTTTTAATCTTTTTGGCATGAATATATATATGTGTATGTATGTGTATGTATATGTGTGTGTATGTGTATATGTGTGTATGTATATGTATGTATGTATATATATATATTTTTTTTTTTCATTTTTTATTTATTCATTCATGTAAAAGAATTCTATCCTAAATATTGTTTTTATCCATAATATGTGTGTGTAAACATCTAGGAGTCAAAACACTTTATACCTTTTTTATCGTACCTTAGACCCCATATCCTCTTAAAAATGAGGGCAATGGAATCACTATTCAGGGGGGACCACCAAAAGAAATATATTTAAAAGTTTATAAAAATTTGATTGACCCTCCTTTTTTCTTCATATTCAAATATAAAAAATAAATCAAAGTTCAAAATAGCACCTTTATTTCCCCTTTGGATAACCCCAAACAAATCCAGCAATCTTTTAGGTAATCCAGTCACTTCAACCCTTTTTTTTTTTTTAAATAAAGTATTCTTGTTTGTTTTTAAATAAAGTTCCCCCCCCCTTCCCTTTTTTATAATAATTCTTCTTGTAATACTTTTATAATGATATGGTATTTCTATGTGGATGTACAATTTAGAAATGTGATTTATACATAATCTATTTATTCAATTTTTATCTAATTTTTATACTTTTACCTGATTGTTCCCTTAACCTTTGACCCTTGCTTGACATGTGCAGACCTGGCAGTTTTTGTATTTAACCCAAAAAACTACACACATAACGCGTATTCCAATTGCTATTTATAATAAATCTTCAACGAAAAAGACGTCCAGCTCTGTCATTACAGTCCATTTAAAGGAGTTTCTTTCTGGGCAAACTGGAGAAAATCTTCACACCTTTTGGATCGCTACTACTATGACCCCATGCATCGGGTGTACAGAGCAAAATGGACAGACGGCTGCGGACAACCGTGATTCTTCGGTTCCAAATATTTGGATGCTTAAAAAGTGTTGTGCCTTCCTTGGCACAACACTAGAAGGTTAGTGCTTAAATAAGTACTTGTGGTTTTTATTCAAAAGTCGCAATATTGTGCTAGGGAGCGCTGTCTCGTTTTTGTTTTTTCTCTTGCAAGGGTATAGATTTTGTTAGTGATGGGCACCTGCAAGTAGATAAATCTCCCTTCCCCATCAATGTACTGTTCAAGAATCTCTTGTACCAGGCCCATGCAAAAATATATTGCAACTCCACGGGTTTTAGTCTTGTGATTGGCCAATACAGGAGGATCCAGCCAGCGCGCCCTTAGGGGTACATAACTACAGATAATGTCCCCCTTCAGGCATTTTAGATGGAGAAGAACTTTTCTCCATTTCTCAGGGGTGTTGAGACCTGCAACATACCGTTTACTAAAGGTGTAATGTATAATCCCATGCCATATACCGAAGGAAAGATGTATTATGCCCTGCTGTCATCTGAAAGGGCAACGTTTAATCCCATGCTGTCTATTTAATGGTTAATGTATGATCCCATGCTGTCTACTTAACGGGTAACATATGATCCTATACGGTCTAATGAACGTGTTAGATATAATCCCATACTGTTGATGGAAAGTGTAAAACTGGAAGGGAACTTAAAATGTCTATTCACAAATGCCAGAAGTCTAGCAACCAAAATGGGGGAGCTTGAGGCGCTAGTTCAAGAGGAGCAGATTGATGTGGTTGGTATTGCTGAAATATGGTTGGACTCCTCGCATGATTGGGATGTCAATTTTCAAGGTTTTAATCTATTTAGGAAGGGCAGAGTGAACAGGAAGGGAGGAGGAGTGTGTCTGTATAGGTGGAAACACAAGGAGGGGTCAATGCAGAAAAAAATATTTTTGGTGTAATCTATAGACCCCCAAACATCACTGAGAAGAACAGGTGCATAATCAAATGGTGCGGGCAGCACAGGTGGGTACAGTGGTAATAATGGGCGACTTTAATTACCCAGACATTGACTGGGGTCACGGTTCTGCATCAACTGCAAAGGGGAGGAAGTTTCTCAATCTGTTAAATGATAATTTTATGTGCCAGTTTGTGGAGGATCCCACAAGAAATGATACTCTGTTGTATCTGGTCATTTCTTTTTTTTTGTTTAACTGTGTTTTTATTAAAGTTTAACATATTCCAATGGTACATAAAGTTCCATAAATTTTTGAGTAATAAGGCACATCACAACCATGACTCATTCGGCTTTGATCTTGAATAAGAAGTAGATATAACGTCCTTTCGCACAAGACAGAGCCTCATATATATTCCAAATGACAATCATGGCAGAAAAAAAAACGAAACAACAACTTGACAAAGGACAGGACACGGAAAGGGAAGGGGAATACTTCCCAGAAAGAGAGGATTTTTAAATTCTATATCATGAATAAACATCAGGCCTCAACTCATATGTCATTTAGAATGGCATAGTTATCCCAAAGCGACCATATAGACTCAACATGTTCCACAGTGTTGTTCAGTTATGCAGTTAAGTATTCCATACTCCTTATAGATTTAAGTCTTTGAAAAACATCTTGTAATCTCGGGGGGTCTGTACATTTCCAGAAAGAGGTTGTTGTCAAAATGCTTAAAATCTATTTCAATGTTGGCTTTTTCACTGGATGCAGAAATAAATTTAATAAACAGAAAGTTGGATCCAGTGGGACTTGCAAACCCGTCAAGTCTACTATGAATCTTTTAACATCTACCCATAGCTTTTGGATATTTTGACACTCCCATAATATATGATATATATTACCGCCTTGTGCCTGACATCTCCAACATTGATCTGGGATTGTTGGATTAAGCCTATGCAGACACAATAGTGTATGATACCATAACATTAGGATTTTGTACTGGTTCTCTTTGTAGATATTGCAGAGGGACGTCTGGGCAGCTCTTTTCCAAATCAGTTTCCAGTCCTCTGTTGTGAGTCGTCTGCCAATGTATCCCTCCCATTTTGACATGTACGATGTGTTCGTCCGGGATTGGATGTAGTAGCATAGTGTAGCTGTCTGATATGAATCCCCTGGTCGAAGTATATAATTTGCATATTAACTCAAACCTAGTTGACAATGAGACTTTTGTGGATTTTAGCGTAGATAGGGAGAAATGCCAAATTTGTAAATATTAATAACAGCAACTTTCCAGGATCTGAAAATCTGATTTCAGTCTCTCGAATGGGAGCATTAGCCTGGTTCTAAGATCCAAAATATCGATGAACCTAAATAATTTATGATCAAACCATGGTTTCCATGTAGAGTTGCCTATGCCATCTGGCAGTAATGGGTTGAATAAAAAGGAGGTCATAGCCGAGTGATCAGAGCTAAGTCCAAATTTTTTAGCATATATTTTCCATATTGTCAAAGTCAATTGAATCGGACCCAATAGTGGAGAATCAGGTTGGATGTGAGACATAGCCCAAAGCAGAGAACATGGATGGACTGGTGGTAGCCATAACTTCTCTATTTCGGCCCACCTTGAGTTTGCCAACAAAGTAGACCATGTAGGAATACTTAGGAGCTGTGACGCCCACTAATATTTTATCTTGTCTGGAACTGCAAGTTCCCCTTCTTTATTACCTATCATCATGACACTCCTACCTATTCTATGTCTTTTATTGTACTAAATAAACTGAAGGAAAGGGTCTTTCAGCGGGACCAGGATTGGCAGGGTTTCAAACAGGTATAATAGTTTAGGCAACAAAGTCATCTTCACTGCTGAGATTCTACCAAGAAGGGACAGCGGTAGAGGCATCCAACTTTTCAGAGCAGTTCTAATTTCACTGCATTTGCTGGGAAAATTGTTACTATATAGGGTGGAGATGGAAGGTGTTAAATTGACTCCCAGGTATTTTAAGGATTGTGTTTTCCAATTATAACGATAGTTGGCTTTCAAAGAGAAAAAATCTTCTTGTGGTATTTTAAGAGGTAGAGCCTCCGAGTTATTGATTTTATAACCAGATAGATTATAAAATTTATTTAAAAGTAGCTGTAAATTTGGAAGGGAAATGTGTGGAGAAGTTAAGGATAATAAAATGTCATCTGCAAACAATGACAACTTAAATTCCCTATCTCTAATAGTAATTCCATGAATATTTGGGTTAAGTCAGACAGCAGCCGAAAAAGGTTAAACACATAGTACAAAAAGCAGGGGAGATAACAGACATCCCTGACGTGTACCATTTGAGATTTGTATTAAGAGGGATAAATTATATGGTAATTTAATAGTAGCCGAAGGTATGGAATAAAGGGAGTAGAGTGCTTGGAGAAAAGTATCCGTTATTCCAAACCTTTGCATCGCTGCCATCATATATGACCAATTGAGGCGGTCAAACGCTAACAGCTAAGGAGGATTCCAGTGTTGCTAATTGAGATTGTAAATTTTCTCTCTTCAGACTAGAATTTTTCTTGATACGTCATCCTATTGCTATACACCATCCACATAACACTGCTTTATGTGCTTCCCAGAGGAGACCATGCCCTCATTTGTAGAGAAATAATCTATTATATGTTGTTTTAATTGCTCCCTTGTTTGTGGATTTTTAATTAAACTTTTATTTAAGCACCAGTGGCAATTACGAATGGGAATATTATGGGGCTTAAAAGAAAGTGTTATCGGGGCGTGGTCAGACCAGGTAATAGAATTAATTTCAGCTGATGCCACACAACTCAGATCTGGAATGGGAATAGTGGGGTGAGGAGAAAAAGATATAGGAATGCTCCAGCGGGTGATCAATTCTCCTTAAATCGAATAGAGCATATTTTCTAATCAATTTTCTAAATTCCCTACACAACCTGGCTTGGGCAAAGGCACAAGGTGTAACTTTAAGGTGTCTATCAGCCGATTCTGAAAAAGCCATTTTGAGGGCAGAAAGATGCCGGCCTCCCCCCATCCACCAAACCACACCATCAGAACTAGATGGGAGCTGCAGGATTAGCAATATAAAGGTATATGTGTTACGGAACCTGGTCAGTTTAAAATCAAGACAGGTTAGAAAAATGAATAACACTCCAGGTGTTCAGCAGTATCCCGGAGCATTTGTGTTTGTGAAGAGATTTGAGTTTGCAGTTCGGCTACATATCCACGTGTTTCATCATGGGCTCCCTCTAGGTCGCTGACACGGTCTGCTATGATCTTGAGGTCCCAGGGTACTTCTGCAATCTCTGCCTTGCACGTTTCTTTAAGCTCAGCTACTAATAGTTTGAAGACTCTTTTGTAGGCAGATGGTTTAGATAAGCCTTCTAATCCGGAACTTGTGACGCTGCCCCGGTTTCCATGTCAGGAGCTCCCAGTATAGATTCAGAGGAGGAAGTCCATTGACGGTCAGGAGATCTTTCAGCAAGCAGAAGTGATTCCATTGGTTCCTCTATAGGGTCAGACCAGGATCTCAATTTCACTACTGAAGATTTTTTCGGTTGTCTTGGAGTTCTATGTTGTTTAGGCAGCATAATAGGTTGGATTCTGATATGAGAGGAGAGTCCAGCAATTTGTCTACTTGTGGAGTTTGCGTATGTAATGGCATAGCACTATTCTGGTCAACCCTGAAATGAATGTCAGTAAGAGAGGTTGTCAGGTGTACAGAGCAGGCAGTTTGTTGATCAAGAGAATGTGGGTCATGTAGAGTCAAATTTTCAGCTGTACTGTGAGGTAGCCCCTGTGTGGACTGTAACAGCAAATTTGGGCTTTTATATGCTTTAGATTTCCTCAAATATCTTCTGATACTTTGTCCGTCACTCTGTCTAGAGTCAGGCACCTGTTGTGTAATAGGCAGTCAGAGTGTAGTGTGGAACTTAAAATGGCCGTCGTAGCCACGAGGTTGCTGGTTATGGCCGCGTCTATCTCCTGCACGTCCTGGAGCTAAGCCCGCACTATATAGTGGAAAGTGACCCCCAGTAAGTTAGGCAAGTCCTGTGCCTGTTTTTTTCACAGGACTTGCTGTTTGCTGGTTTATGGCAGTGTTCTCCACTCTGAAGGCTGCATTCCGTTCACGGGGTACACGTCCCCTCCCCCCTCTGCTCTTCGGGACTCTGGAAATGTGGGCTGGAGCGCCGGAGGATACTGCGGTGCTCAGTTCAGGAGTCGTGTCTCCTTCCGCCTTTACTCTCCAAGGTTTTGCCGCATTACGGCCACCTGTGGAGTCCCAGGGAGCCCGGGAAACAGCACTCTCCGCTACCAGGTCCGCCGGCAGCTATGACAGCCCGATGAGGCACCGGAGCTAGGACCGGGATGGTCTTGGGTTCTTATAGGACCTTCATGGCCCTTCTGTGCCAGGTTTCAATGACTGCAGCTCCCATTATGTTGCTGAGGCTCCACAGAGAAGTTCTCCTAGGTGGCCATCTCTCTCAGTGCCAAGCCATGCCCCGGATCTGGTAATTTCAAACAAAGCAGAACTTGTTGGAGTGTTTCTGAAAATCTTGGTAACAATGACCACAATATACAGTGCCTTTAGAAAGTAATCGGCCCCCTTGAACTTTTCAACATTTTGTCACATTTTAGGCTTCAAACATGAAGATATAAAATTTTAATTTTTTTGTGAAGAATCAACAAGTGGGACACAATTTGGAAGTGAAAAAAAATTATTGGATATTTTAAATTAAAAAAACAAACAAAAAACTGAAAAGTGGGGTGTGCAAAATTATTCGGCCCCCTTAAGTTTATACTTTATAGCACCACCTTTTTGCTGCGATTACAGCTGCAAGTTGCTTGGGGTATGTCTCTATCAGTTTTGAATTTCTTGCCCATTCTTTCTTGGAAAACACCTTGAGCTCAGTGAGGTTGGATGGAGAGCGTCTGTGGACAGCAGTTTTCAGCTCTTTCGACAGATTCTTGGTTGGATTCAGGTCTGGACTTTGACTTGGACATTCTAACACCTGGATACTTTTATTTGTGAACTATTCCATTGTAGATTTTGCTTTATGTTTGGGATCATTGTCTTGTTGGAAGATAAATCTCCGTCCCAGTTACATAGCTACATAGTTCGTACCGTTGAAAGAAAACACGTGTCCATCAAGTTCAAACAAGGGTGGGGAAAATGTGGGTGAGGGAGAGAGACAAGGACTTTAAGCCCAGCCTCACCACTGGTTAATGCCCTGGAACCCACAAGGCGAGAACCAATCTGCTCCAGTGGAGACCGTATCTCTGACCCCAGAGCCTCCACCAGCCAGGATCCAGAATTTTACATAGCTACGGACGCATTAATAGTCTTTAGTTCCAGGTAGGTATCTAAGCCTTTCTTGAAACTCTCTGCAGTTCCTGCTGTGACCAGCTCCTCAGGCGGCTATTCCACAGATTCACAGTTCTTACAGTGAAGAACACTCTTCTCCTCTGGAATCCTTTTTTTCTCTAGTCGAAGGGAATGTCCCCTTGTCTTTTGAGGGGGCTTCACTTGAAATTGTTTTGCCCCATACGTTTTGTAGGGACCATTTATATCTTTATATAAATTAATCATGTCCCCCCGAAGCCGTCTTTTCTCAAGACTAAATAAGTTCAATTCTACAAACCTCTCCTCATAACTAAGATGCTCCATTCCCCTTATAAGTTTGGTTGCTCGTCTTTGTCCTCTTTCTAGCTCCATTACATCTCTTCTATAAACTGAACAGCATATTCTAAGTGAGGACGCACCAATGCTTTGTACAGCGGTAGAATTACATCCTTGTCCTGTGAGTCCATGCCTCTTTTAATACACGCCAATATCTTACTGGCCCTAGAGGCGGCTGATTGACATTGCATGCTGTTCTGTAGTCTATGATCTACAAGGAACGCCCAGATCTTTCTCAACAAGCGATTCTCCAAGTTTTTCTCCCCCTAGGACATATGATGCCTGTAGATTATTTCTACCCAGATGTAGAACCTTACATTTATCCACATTGAACCCCATTGGCCAAGTGGATGCCTAAGCACCCAGTGTGTCCAGGTCTGCTTGCAATTTATGAGCATCTTCTATAGATTGCACTACCCTGCATAGCTTGGTGTCATCTGCAAAAATCGAAACAGTGCTATTGATCCCTTCCACTATATCGTTAATAAATACATTAAATAAGAGAGGACACAATACTGAGCCCTGCGGCACACCACTCACTTGCGCCAGTCTCCTGGTACTATACCAGACCAGTCACCAGGGAATCTCTAAATATCATGTACAGGGGCACACCGATAAATGAGCTGAGCTCTTTAAGAACTCTTGGGTGAATGCCATCAGGGCCTGGAGTCTTGTTCACATTCAGTTTATTTAACTTGGCTTTGACTTTTTCTACACTGAGCCAATTAATTATAGCAGATGATGTATTAACAGTACTGGCACCACCTACATCTGCACTTGGCCCACCCCGATCAACTACTATCTCATTGATAGTATATACTGAGCTGAATAACCGATTTAGTACCTCTGCCTTCTCTTGGTCACCAGTGACCAGCTCCCCATCACAGGTTTTTAAAGGTCCTACTTGCTCTGACTATGGCTTTTTGTCATTTATATGCTTAAAGAATTTCTTGGGGTTATTCTTGCTGTCCTTGGCCACCTGCCTTTCATTTTGAATTTTAGCTGCTTTTATCACTTTTTTACAGATTTTATTAACCCCTTCCCAACATAGGACGTATGCATACGCCCTAGCGGGAAGTGATTTCCCACAAATGGACGTATGCATACGTCCTGGCAATCGCGCAGGCTTGCGGGCGAGCCGCGCACGATCGCGACATGGGACCAGCAGTCAATTACCGCTGGCCGCATGCCGTATCAACAGCGGCCGGAGTGAGGTCCGGCCGCGGGTGATTAACGCTTCATTTCCGCAACCTGTAATGTTTGCGATAATGAAGCCGCAGGCAGGAGGAGGGAGCTCCTCCTGCCTGCTCTCGTCGGCTGCCGCACTACAGTGCGGCACCGATCTCCTGTCTGATGGTCCCGGGAAGTGAACGGCAAACACAAAAAATAAAATAAAAACACGTACACCGCCCTTTTCCCCTTTACAAACGCCAATCGCCCCAAAAAAGATAAAAAATAAATAAAGTACCCATATTTGGTATCGACGCGTGCGTAACAACCTGCCCTATAAATTTGTCACATTAATTAACCCGAACGGTGAACACCGTAAAAAAATAAATAAAAAACAGTCACAGAATTGCGTTTTTTGTTCATCCCGCAGCACATAAAATGGAATAAAAAGTGATCAAAAACTCTAATAAACTCCAAAGTTGTACCAATTAAAATGTCCATTCATCCCGCAAAAAAATGTCCTTACACAGCTCTATATATGGAAAAATAAAAAAGTTATGGCTCTCAGAAGACAGCGATGCATAAATATTGTTTTACACAATAAAAACACTTTTTTTTTTTTTAAAGTGCTTCAAAATAAAAAAATATATAAATTGGGTATCGCCGTAATTGTATTGACCCAGAGAGTAAATCTAACTTGTCACGGATGATGCGCGATGAGCGCTGTTAAAAATAAAAATAAAAAACACTACTAGGATTGCAGTATTTTCTTCACCCTTCCTTCCAAAAAATGGATTTAAAACTGATCAAAAAGTTTGTCCCCCAAAAATGATACCAATAAAAACTTCAACTCATCCCGCGAAAAACAAGACCCAACAAAGCTCCGTAAACCGAAAAATAAAAAAGTTATGGCTCTAAGACTATGGTGATGCAAAAACGTGTTTTCCTTTTTGAATAAAAGTGTTTTTATTGTGTAGAAGCAGTAAAACCTATAAAAAAATACAAATTGGGTATCATTGTAATCGTATCGACCTGATGAGTAAAACTATTTATGACATATTTATACTGCATGGTGACCGCTGTAAAAATAAAAATAAAAAACACTACAATGCTTTATTTTGTACAAAATGCCTCAAAAAAACCTTACTAAAAAGTGATCAAAGCGTCATATGCACCCCATAATTGTACTAATAAAAACATCAACTCATCCCGCAAAAAACAAGTCCATAATCAGCTCCGTGCACAGGAAAATAAAAAAGTTATGGCTGTCAGAATAGGACAACAAAAAAACACAATTTCTTATAGACCTAATTCTATTGTGTAAAATTAATAAAACATAAAAAACTATACACTCACCGGCCACATTATTAGGTACACCTGTCCAACTGCTCGTTAACACTTAATTTCTAATCAGCCAATCACATGGCGGCAACTCAGTGCATTTAGGCATGTAGACATGGTCAAGACAATCTCCTGCAGTTCAAACCGAGCATCAGTATGGGGAAGAAAGGTGATTTGAGTGCCTTTGAACGTGGCATGGTTGTTGGTGCCAGAAGGGCTGGTCTGAGTATTTCAGAAACTGCTGATCTCCTGGGATTTTCACGCACAACCATCTCTAGGGTTTACAGAGAATGGTCCGAAAAAGAAAAAACATCCAGTGAGCGGCAGTCCTGTGGGCGGAAATGCCTTGTTGATGCCAGAGGTCAAAGGAGAATGGGCAGACTGGTTCGAGCTGATAGAAAGGCAACAGTGACTCAAATAGCCACCCGTTACAACCAAGGTAGGCAGAAGAGCATCTCTGAACGCACAGTACGCCGAACTTTGAGGCAGATGGGCTACAGCAGCAGAAGACCACACCGGGTGCCACTCCTTTCAGCTAAGAACAGGAAACTGAGACTCCAATTTGCCCAAGCTCATCGAAATTGGACAGTAGAAGATTGGAAAAACGTTGCCTGGTCTGATGAGTCTCGATTTCTGCTGCGACATTCGGATGGTAGGGTCAGAATTTGGCGTCAACAACATGAAAGCATGGATCCATCCTGCCTTGTATCAACGGTTCAGGCTGGTGGTGTGGTGTCATGGTGTGGGGAATATTTTCTTGGCACTCTTTGGGCCCCTTGGTACCAATTGAGCATCGTTGCAACACCTTGTGGACTCTATGCCACGAAGAATTGAGGCAGTTCTGAAGGCAAAAGGGGGTCCAACCCGTTACTAGCATGGTGTACCTAATAAAGTGGCCGGTGAGTGTATAAAGTTTATATCATTGCAATTGTACCGACCCCCACAGTAAAGTTTTCATGTCACTTATCCCGTACGGCGAACACTGTAAAAATGAAGCCCAAAAAACAATGGTGGAACTGCGTTTTTTCCCCCCATTTTCATAGCCCAATACTAAAAAAATACTATGGACCACCTGTACACCTAAAATGCACAGTACACCCCTAGATTGTAAGCCCTCTCGGGTAGGGTACACCCCTAGATTGTAAGCCCTCTCGGGTAGGTCTCCCTCTGTCGTGCCAATTGTCATTCATCACTTATCATTGTACTCGATTGACTTATGTTATGTATGTAACCCCCTCGAATGTACAGCGCCCTGGAACTAGTGGCGCTTTAAAATAAATAATAATAATAATAATAATAATAATAATAATAATAATAATAATAATACTAATAGATGAGATCCATGAGGGGTGTTGAATCCAAAATGGGTACTTTGGGGGCTTTGCAAATGCGACATGACTAGTGATGAGCGATTACGTTGACTATTGTCATCGGGTCAATAGTCGATATCGGCAATTATCAAGACGATTTCCGATAGTCGATAATAGATTATCGCCGATGACCATTAAAGTCTATGGGAGAGGAACAACACCTTCATTCTTACACCCAAACAGGCCTGGAGAAGCTGGAATTAACATCCACAACAGTCAAATGGATATCTGCTACATCTTAGGCATCACACTTAGGTTTTAAAAGCCACAGAAAAAAAGTCACACACCATTCACTATCCCTGTCTTGCACCAGCCTGACTTAAACCTGCATTACCAAAACATTAAATAGTGCGAGAAGGGAGTATTATTTGAACCCTTATTTTACTTGTACTGGACATTGAATATCCCTGTCCTGGAAGCAGAATGAGCCCCAAACCTGCATGACCCTAGTTAAAAAGTCCCGCAAAAAAGGAGTCTTTCAACCACCATTTTAGTTTCACTGGACATAGCTTATCCTTGTCTGACCCACAGCATGAGCCCCAAAACCCTGCATGACCCCAGTTTAAAAAAAGTGCCGCAAAAAGGAGTCTTTCAACACCATTTTAGTTTCACTGGACTTTAGACTATCCCTGTCCTGGGCCACAGCATGAGCCCAAACCTGCATGACCCCCAGATTTAAAGACTGCTGGAAAAGGAGTTTTTCAACCACCATTTTAGTTTCATGGACATAGACTACCCTTGTCCTGGGCCACGCATGAGCCCCAAAAACTGCATGCCCCCAGATTAAAAAGTGCCGCAAAAAGGAGTCTTTCAACCACGCATTTTAGTTTCATGGACATGGGACTATCCTTCCCTCGGCCACAGCATGAACCCAAAACCTGCATGACCCCCAGATTAAAAAAGTGCACAAAAATGAGTCTTTCAACCACCATTTTAGTTACTGGAATAGACTATCCCTGTCCTGGGCCAGCATGAGCCCCAAACCCTGCATGACCCCAGATTAAAAAGTGCCCGCAAAAAGGAGTCTTTCAACCCCCATTTTTAGTTTCACGGATATAGACTATCCGTGTCCGGGGCCACAGCATGAGCCCCAAACCTGCATGACCCCCAGTTTAAAAAAAGTGCGAAAAAAGGAGTCTTTCAACCCCCATTTTAGTTTCAGGGACATAGACTATTCCTTGTCCTGAGCCACAGCATGAGCCCAAACCGCATGACCCCCAGATTAAAAAGTCCCGCAAAAAGGAGTCTTCAACCACCATTTTAGTTTCACTGGACATAGACTATCCTGTCTGGGCCACAGCATGAGCTCCAAACCTGCATGACCCCAGATTTAAAGACTGCTGGGAAAAGGAGTCTTTCAACCACCATTTTAGTTTCAATGGACTTTAGACTATCCCTGTCCGGGGCCCCAGCATGAGCCCCAAACCAGCATGACCCCAGATTAAAAAATGACGCAAAAAGGAGTCTTTAAAACACCATTTTAGTTTCAAGGGGACTAGACTATCCCTGTCCTTGGCACAGCATGACCCAAATGCATGACCCCAGTTTAAAAAAAGTGCAAAAAAAGGAGTCTTTCAAACACCATTTAGTTTCATGGACATAGACCATCCTGCCCTGGGCCACAGCATGAGCCCCAAACCTGCATGACCAGATTAAAAAGTGCCGCAAAAAGGAGTCTTTCAACCACCATTTTAGTTTCACTGACATAGACTATCCTTGCCCTGGGCCACAGAAATGAGCCCAAACCCGCATGACCCAGATTAAAAAGTGCCGGAAAAAGGAGTTTTCAACCACCATTTTAGTTTAACTCGATTTTTTAGACTTCCCTTTCCTGGGCCAAGCATGAGCCCAAACCTGCATGACCCCCAGATTAAAAAGTGCTGGAAAAAGGAGTCTTTGAACCACCATTATAGTTGAACTGGAATTTGGGATATACTGTTCTGTACACAGTATGGCCTTTAAAACTGTCTAAACCACAAATTAAAAGTGCCGGGAAAAGGAGTCTTTGAACTACCATTTTAGTTGAATGGACATTAACTATTATCTGTCCTTACCGCAGTATGCCCATTAAACCTGTTGACCTACAGATTAAAAGGTGCCGGGAAAGGAGTCTTTAAACCCACCATTTTAGTTAAACTGGACATTGACTAATACCTGTCTGTACCCCGTATGACATTAAACCTGTTGAACCCAGATTAAAAAGTGGGGAAAAGGAGTCTTCAACCCCCATTTTAGTTGAACTGGACATTGCCCATACCTGTCCATGGGTAACCTACATCTGTTCAAGTCTTCCTGTACCTCCCTTGTACAATTCAGGGAATATTTGTATCAGCTATTTTGTACATGCAAGTTTTTTAGTAGTTTAATTCTAGAAAAACACATTTTTAAAATAGGATGGAATCATCACGTCTTTGTTTCTCTTTTTTTAATTGAAATTTAAATGGGTTGTCTCACTACAGGAATTGCTAGCTATGTTAAAGATCTTGCAAAAACAAGTATTTTGCAATATGTGTCCATTAACAGTGCCCTACCTATTCCCTGTTTCTGACAGCACATCCCCCTTGAGCCACTCTTGACAATTTGGGGGAAGAAACAAAGTCTGTTAGAAACCACATTTTTTACAATAGGACCTGTAGTATATTGCATGTCACAGCAAAATCCCCCCAAAAAAATTCAATACAGGGCCCCTTGAGCCACTTTTGACCATTTGTGAAAAAAACAAATGTCTGTTAGAAAAAACATTTTTTTATAATAGGACCTGTAGTATGTTGCATGTCACAGCAAAATCCCCCCAAAAATTCAAAACAAGACCTTGAGCACTTTTGACAATTGTGAATAACAAAATGTCTGTTAGAAACAACATTTTTTTAGAATAGGACCTGTAGTATTGGCTGCATTTCAAAGCAAAAAGACCCAAAAAAAATAAAAATGACTTCTCAGCCACTGTTAAAATTGTGAGGGAGAAATGCCACTTAAAAGCCACATTTCTGTTCCAAAGGACCAAGATTATAGCTGTATCTCACAGCACCATGACCCCAAAAAATTATAAAAATGACTTTTCAACCACTGTTAAAAATTGTGAGGGAGAAATGCCACTTAAAAGCCACACTTCTGTTCCAAAGGACCATGATTATAGCTGTATCTCCCCGCAACAAAACCCCCAAAACCATTGACAATGCGGAAATTTAAGATGAAGGTGAGAAAATTTGGAATGCGGTTTTGTCATTGAAACCTTGCTGTCTTTTACAGTCTCCTCACAGCAAAACCAGCAAAATGAACTTTTGGGGAACTGAGAATAAAAATTGCAGTAAGAAATAATCATTTTAAAAAAAGTTTTCAAGAGGACCCATTTCTGTTTAAAGAGGAATGTGAAGTAGACCGGCAATAATCGGTGACCTCGGAATTGGGGCCACAACATCACGAGATCCATGCTGATGCATCTTGATGAAAGTCAAACGATCCACATTGTTGTGGAAAGCCGGATGCGTTTGTCTGTAATGACTCTCCAGCTGTGCTGAAGGTCCGCTCAGATATGACGCTGGCTGCTGGGAGGACAACACTTCTATGGCGTGGCGAGCGAGCTCGGGGCCATTCTCCATTTGGATACCCAGAAGTCAATTGGGTCGGAACACATACAAAAACATCGGTGTTGAGACGCAGATATTTCGTGCACCATGATCTTAAGCTGGTCTTCTGTGTGTTGCATGTGTGCCTGCATTGCATGCGTTGGTGGGTGGTAAATAAAGATTGCCAGAGGTCACCTATTAGGCTTCTGCCACCTTGCCTGCTGCTTCCGCTACTGCTACTTGGCACTCTACTGATGTCACGTCGCTGACGTGGTTCCACCGTGACATTTGAAGAACGTGAAGCAGACGAAACAGATGTTCCAGTTGATCAATCAGCAAGGTCTCCATTTCCTGCATTTTACTCTCTATTTGGGTGGGTGGAGGAAAGTGCTGAGTTTTTTTTTTACGGGGATCAGGAGGGTGGCCCCCCAGTAACTGTTGTCATTTTGATGGCCTTAATGCGAGGATCATGTTGGGAGGAAATGGAGATCCAAGCACTCATGTGAGGATGGAGCATTGATTTCCCAAGCCTTGGGGTTTGAGGGGCACTGCAAATGATTTCCTCATCTTCCTCCTACACCTCAAATTCGCCCCAAAACCTTTTTCCCAAGGCAGGGCGTCGGTAATGTCGGTGTCTAGGAATACTCCCCCTTCCTCCGCTTCCTCCGGCACAGCTTCACACAGCCCTGACTTGTTCAGATGATGCACCTGAGAGCTGATGAGCCGCCTTGCACTAGCCCTGGACCCGAATACTGCTAATGAAGCCCGATAAAATTGAGAAACTGTCGGGCCTTGTTGGATTCGAAAAGAGAAAAAGGCCCGTGTCCGCATCTGTGTCCGCCCGTCGTGGTGGGACCTGATGTTTCAGAGTTTCCAACGATCGTTCCAGAACTAAGACCCACCACAATGCTCATGCTGACAAGGGCATTGTCCGCACTGACCTTTTGGTGGGGCTTCTTAAAAATGGCAAGGATGGTGCAGAGCTCTTTCACCTGCCTCCACTCTCGGTGGCTCATCTCCCCGGGGTCCGCACCGCTGCTTTTCAGGCCATGTGTCACTTGTACTGCGTAATGGCATTGGCTGCTGCAAAAATCGCTGGAGCATGTGGAGGGTGAATTCCAGCGTGGTGCCTGGTCTACAATGAGACGGTTGAGGGGGAGGCGGAGCTGGCGCTGCGACGCAGCAGGCGGACGAAGCAAAGGGGCGAACGGCGGAAGTGCGAAACTAGACCTCGAGCCTTCCTCAGCAGGCAGTCCAGACCCGGGTAGTGCTTTAGAAATTTTTTGGGGCGACGACGTTCATGACATGGCAGGCAAGGGATGTGCTCCAGCCCACCGATCTTAAGGGCGGCCAGCAGATTTCTCGTTATCGCACACAACGTTGCCCGGCACAAGGGTCTTGTCACCCAGCCAGCGTCGGTTTTCGTTGCGGAGAGCCATCCACAGCTCCTGACCTGTGTGTGGACGGTCTCCAAGACGATTCATTTCAACACGGCCTGGTTTCTCTGGGCACGGGATGCCCCAAAGGACCTTGGGGGAAAGAGCCCTGCACCATCCCCGCGGTTTTGAAGAGGTGCGCCGAGCCTGAGAGCCCCCCTCACCCCCAGAGACATTTCCCCCCAGTCACCCAGTGAGCTGTCACAGAGATATAGCGGCCTTGGCCATGCTTACAGTCCATGTGTCGGTAGTGAGATGGACTTTCGGACACAGATGGCCCGACAACGCTCTTGAAATTTTAGATGACAGTGGCTGGCCAGGGCAGGGACAGCTTTTCCGGAAAAGAAATGCCTGCTCGGCATCTGGTATTGGGGGGCAGCAAAGGGGCCCGACGGGCGGAACCCCAAACTGTGTCCACCCGACGGAAAGGCAACATTTCAAGGCCAAAAAGCCTGGCAATGCCGACATTCAGGCTTTTGGCTTTGGGATGGTTTGGGGTTAAAGTGTTTCTTCTGCTCCCAAACCTGGAAGACAGAAGGCTGGCTGCTAGGCTGGCCACTGTACGGCGTGGAGGTCGTCAAACTGGCGGAAGGAGAAGGGGTGGTTGGGTCACTGATGGTGCTGGTGGTACTCGGGCGACGGGTGGAGGTTGAAGCGGAGGCTGATCCTGATCATAACTCTGAGAGACATGGGCAGCTGAGGAACGCTTGGTGGTGGCTGAGGAGGAGGAGGCGGAGACAGAGGGTGTTTACGTGGTTGGAAGCCGGCATCGTGTGGCCTTTTCAACTCATGCGTCGCTGCATGTGACTAGACATGTTTGGTGGTGGTTAAACACCTAAGATTCTTGCCTCTACTGATGCGTTTACGGCAAAGGCGGCATATGACATCGCTGGGTAAATCAGAGGCTTGCTCAAAGAAGGCCCCGGCTTGAGAGGTCCTGGACCTTTTTTGACGGCGATAAGCGGGAGGGGTTTCTGCTGACCGGGCTGGCGGAATCATAAACAGCGGACTTCTGCGACCCCTCCCTTTTTGAGGCGGGAACGTATTGACACTACAAACCTGTTTCCTCCTCGTCCAGTGATGAAGCGCTCTCTGCGGAAAAGACCCTGATGGATCCGCAATGTCGTCATCATCATCATCAACACAGGTGACTGGGTTTCGTCCTGACTTCTTCATCCAGGAGTGCGGGCTACAAGCAAGAGGCACTGAAGGCGTTGCCCACCACCGGGAAAATTTTGCCGATTGACCGGGCTTCCTTCTCCTCTGATGGCATCAGTAACAGGGCGTCAGAGCAGGCAAAGTCATCCTCTTTGGCCTTTTGATCTTATTAACATGCCTTTGACCCCAACCCCATTTTGCCCTCAAAGAGGTCTTAGAAAATGGATTATCCAACGTGGTGGGTACACGAGTTGACTTTGGGCTGCCTTCGCTTCTGTTGGACGGATGTGATGATGTGATGACGAATTTGTGGCCGTGACTGGGAGGCGACGAGGTTTAAGACTGCTGGATGCAGGTTGTATTAACACTGAAGACCCGATTGGCGACGCTGTTCGTTTATGAGATTTTCACAGGGCCCTGACCAGCGATGACAGGCTGAGGTCCTGCAACCGCGATCGCTGGCATGCGTGTTGTCGTAGCACTGGAAGGAGCACCTTCTCTGTACCCCTACCCCCATGTCCTACCCTCTTTGCTCGTTTACCCCCTGCATTTCACTCCAGTTCACAAGATAAAAATTTGAGAAGGTATGGAAGACTTTTGGAAAATCTCTTATTAAAGACGGCAAATCACAGCTATTTTCAAATCCCCCAAATCAAAACACAATTTTCTGTATTCAAATTTAAGTGCAAGGTGCCTCTATCAACAAAGCTGGCCTGCGTCAAAGTGAAAAACACCCATCTGAAATGTATACGGATAATAAAAGGTATTTTTTGACTTTTCAAATACACCCGGGAGTGACTACAAAAATTGCTGTATTCAAATTTAACTGCAAGGCTCTCTATCAACAAAAATGGTTTCGCCAAGTGAAAAAACAACATTGAAAAAGTATACGGATAATAAAGGTATTTTTAGCACCTATCAAATACACGGCAGTGACTACAAAATTGCTTGTATTCAAATTTAACAATATGAACGAAGTGGCCTGCGTCAAGTGAAAAAAACACCTATCTGAAATGTTTCGGATAATAAAAGGTATTTTTTTGCACCTATCAACTACACCGGCAGTGACTAGAAAATTGCTGTATTCAAATTTAAGTGCAAGGTGCCTCTATCAACAAAGTGCTGCGCCCAAAATGAAAAAAACACCTAATCTGAAATGTTACGGATAATAAAGGTTTTTTTTGCACCCATCAAAAACACTGGCAGTGACTACAAAAATTTCTGTATTCAAATTTAAGTGCAAGGTGCTCTATAACAAAGCTGGCTTGCGCCAAAGTGAAAAAACAACTATCTGAAATGTATACGGATAATAAAAGGTATTTTTTTTCACCTATCAAATACACGGGAGGGATACAAAATTGCTGTATTCAAAATTTAACCCAAAATGACGAAGTTGGCCTGCGTCAAAATGAAAAAAACCTATCTGAAATGTATACGGGATAATAAAAAGGATTTTTTGCACTATCAATACACCCGGGAAATGACTAGAAATTGCTGTATTCAAATTTAAGTGCAAGGTGCCCCTATCAACAAAGTGGCCTGCGCCAAAGTGAAAAAAACCCATCTGAAATGTATACGGATAGTTAAAGGTATTTTTTGCACCTATCAAATACACCGCCAGTGGGTCAAAATGCTGTATTCAAATTTAAAAAATATGAACGCAAGTTGGCCTGGTCAAGTGAAAAAACACCTATCTGAACTGTATTAAAGGATAATAAAAGGTATTTATGCACCAAACAAAAACCCCGGAGTGACTAAAAATGGTGTATTCAAATTTAAGTGCAAGGTGCCTCTATCAACAAAGCTGGCCCACGCCAAAGTGAAAAAACACCTATCTGAAATGTATACAGATAATCAACGTGGAGTTTTGACCTACCAAATACACCCGGGAGTGACTAGAAAATTGCTGTTTCAAATTTAAGTGCAAGGTGCCTCTATCAACAAAGTGGCCTGCAAAACCAAAGTGAAAAAATGTATACGGAAATAAAAGGTAATTTTTTGCACCTATCAAATACACGCAGTGACTACAAAATTGCTGTATTCAAATTAAGTCAAAGTGCCCCTATCAACAAAGTGGACTGCGCCAGGGGTGAAAAACACCTAAACTGAAATGTATACGGATAATAAAAGTGGAGTTTTGCACCTACCAAATACACCTGCGGTGCTACAAAAATTGCCCGTATTCAAATTAAGTTTCAAGGTGCCTCTATCAACAAAGCGGCCCGCACCAAAGTGAAAAAAACACCCATCTGAAATGTATACGGGGTAATAAAAGGTA
The DNA here is from genome assembly GCA_025379985.1 of Phyllomedusa bahiana. Taxonomy (NCBI): domain Eukaryota; kingdom Metazoa; phylum Chordata; class Amphibia; order Anura; family Hylidae; genus Phyllomedusa; species Phyllomedusa bahiana. The sequence goes on from JAODAL010009191.1 coordinate 83,363, forward strand.
TTTTTTGCACCTATCAAAAAACACCCGGGAGTGACTAGAAAAATTGTGTATTCAAATTTAAGTGCAAGTGGGCCCCTATCAAAAAAGCTGGCCTGCGCCAAAGTGAAAAACACTATCTGAAATGTATAAGGTAAAATTTTAAAAATGGAGTTTTGCACCCATCAAATAGACCTGCGGTGGGCTACAAAATTGCTGTATTCAAATTTTTAAACACATGGTGCCTCTATCAAAAAAAGCTGGCCTGCGCCAAAGTGAAAAAAAACCTATCTGAAATGTATAGGATAATAAAAGTGGAGTTTTTTCACCTATCAAATAGCCTGCCGTTTACTAAAAAGATCTGTATCTAATATAAGTTCAGGCTGCCCAACATACAAGTAATATTTCCCAGAAAATGTTTAATAAAAGCCAAATTTTAAATGCAATGTTAAACAAAGTCTGGGCTGCACAATATCCACTATCCTTTAATGAGCTTGTCTGTGTTCGCCCGTGCCCCCGCCTCCCCATGCTCCCACCCGTGACTTTACAGCGCTAGATGCTCCTTTAAAATTCTCAGCCTAAGTACCTAAAATCTGCAAATCTCTAATCTACCTAAGTTCTAATGTTCACAGCTAAAAGCATAGCTGTCTGTGTGAACAAATAGAACAATTTCGCTGAGCTGTTTGGACAGAGACCGAGCACATGTCCTACTCCTATGAGACACTGACACACACTGATGTTGAACAGGAAGGGCTGTTCTATGTAAAACGAGGTCATGTGATTTTTCCAGCCAATCGCAACCATACACATCCCAGTCATGACGTCGCACACCCAGCTCACCCTGCTCTATTCTCTAAGCTGATTTGCTGGCCGCCAAAATGACAGGAAGCGCTGAAAATGGCACGATATTAATAGATTATGCGCAGATTTTCACCTAAATTATCACGTGATCGAAAAAATCCGACCAACATAAAAACCGTGCCGATTTCGACTTTGTCGATAATAATCGCTCAACACTAGACATGACCCCACCGAAATCTGCGTTCCAAAAGCAAAATAGCGCTCCCTCCCTTGTACGCCCTGCCATGCGCCCAAACAGCAGTTTACACCCACATGTAGGGTATTGCCAAACTTGGAAGAAATTGCTTAACAAAATTTGGGATGCTTTTTTTTACAGGATTCCTTGTAAAAATTCAACATTGTCAGCTAAAATTGCAGATTGTTGGAAAAAAAAATTCATTTTCCCAGCCTAACGCTAAAATTTGTTGTGAAACACCTGTGGGTGGTTAATATACTCACTACACCCCTGAATATATTCCTTAAGGGGTGTAGTCTCCAATATGGGGTCTTTTTAGGGGTGTTTAGTAAGTTTTAGCCGCGTAGGGTGTCCAGAAACCTGAAATGGCGCCTAAATAAAAATGTAATGAAAATGAGACCCTAGAGTCCGGTAGGTGCACCTCCTATTCTGGGGCTTGTGGTTGAGCCAAATAGCGCACTAGGGCCACATATGGGATATCTCTGAAAACAGCAGAATCTGGGGAATCAATATTAAGTTGCATTTCCCTGATCACATCTACCGTGTTCTTGTGAATAATGGCTGAAAATTTAAAATCTGCAAAAAAAGTGAAATTTTAAATTTCACCTCCACTTTGCTTTAATTCCTGTGAAACACCTAATGGGCTAATAAACGTCCTAAATTCTGTTTTGAATACTTTAAGGGTTTTAGTTTCTTAGATGAGGTCTTTTATGGGGGTATCTAACGTACAGGCCAATCAAAATCATGTTAGAACTGGACTGGTCCCTAAAAAAAATGTATATTGAAAATTTTTTTGAAAATGTGAAAATTACTACTAAATTTCTAAGCCCCCTAATATCATAAATAAAAAAAGACATTTAAAAAAAGATGACAACCTACAGTAGACATATGGTAGATGCTAGCTATAAGCTATTTTGAGTGGAATAACTATCTGTCTTACACACAGAAATTTTTGAAGTTTGAAATTGGTACATTTTTCTAATTTTTCACGATACTTTGATATTTTTCACAAATAAAAAAGGACTTTTTGGACCAAAATTTCTTAATATCTTAAAGCACAATGTGTCACGAGAAAACACTCTCTGAATCACATGGATAGGTTAAAGTGTCAAAAAGTTATTCTCGCATAAAGTGATACATGGCAGATTTAAAAAACGGGGCTCTTGTCAGAGAGGCCAAAACTGGCTCCGGCGGTTAGGGATTAAGCTCTCTCTAATTTTCAAAGGCTGATGCCGAGCCTTATATTTTTTAAATGCCCTTTTTTATTGTTTATTGCCCTCTTAACAGAAGGTAAAAGTCATGTTGGCTTTAATTTTAGTCGCCTGTACTTGTTACCCATAGGAATATATTTTGCAATAAATTTCCCCAACGTATATTTAACCCCTTACCGCCAGAGCCAGTTTTGGCCTCTCTGACAGAGCCCCATTTTTTAAATCTGTCATGTGTCACTTTATGTGAGAATAACTTTTTGACACTTTAACCTATCCATGTGATTCAGAGATTGTTTTCTCGTGATACATGTGCTTTAAGATAGTAAGAAATTTTGGTCCAAGAAATGCTTGTTTATTTGTGAAAAATATCAAAGTATCGTGAAAAATTTGAAAAATGTACCAATTTCAAACTTCAAAAATTTCTGCATGTAAGACAGATAGATATTCCACTCAAAATAGTTTATAACTAGCATCTACCATATGTCTGCTGTAGTTTGGCATCATTTTTTTAAATGTCTTTTTTTTTTTTTACGACATTAGGGGGCTTAGAAATTTAGTAGTAATTTTCAAATTTTCAAGAAAATTTGCAATATACATTTTTTAGGGACCCGTCTAGTTCTAACGTGACTTTGATTGACCTGTATGTTAGATCCCCCCATAAATGAATCCCCCCATTTAGGAAGTTTATTAATCCATTAGGTGTTTCACAGGAATTAAACAAAAGTGGAAGTGAAATTTTGAAATTTCACTTTTTTTGCAGATTTTAAATTTTTATACATTATTCACAAGAATACGGTAAATGTGATCAGGGAAATGCAACTTAATATTGATTTCCCAGATTCTGGCGTTTTCAGAGATATCCCATATGTGGCCCTAGTGCACTATTTGGCTCAACCACAAGCCCCAGAATAGGAGGAGCACCTACTGGACTCTGGGGCCTCATTTTCATTACGATTTTATTTAGGCGCCATTTCAGGTTTGCGGACACCCTAAGGTGCTAAAACTTAATAAATGCCCCTAAAAAGACCCCATATTGGAAACTACACCCCTTAAGGAATATATACAGGTGTTTCACAAAATTTTTTAGCGTTAGGCTGTGAAAATTAAATAATTTTTTTTTCCAATAATCTGCAATTTTAGCTGAAAATGTTTAATTTTTACTAGGCATCCTGGTAAAAAAGGACCCAAAACTTTGTTATACAATTTCTTCCAAGTTCGGCAATACCCTACATGTGGGTTTAAACTGCTGTTTGGGCGCATGGCAGGGCGTATAAGGGAGGGAGTGTTACTTGGCTTTTGGAACGCAGATTTTGGTGGGGCCATGTCGCATTTACAAAGCCCCCAAAGTACCAGAACAGGTGAAACCTTCCAGAAGTCGCCCCATTTTGGATTCAGCACGCCTCATAGATCTCATCTAGGGGTGTATTGTGCATTTAGGGTGCACAGGTGTTCCAAATTTTTTTTTTTTGCATTGGGCTATAAAAATGAGGGGAAAACGCAATTCCACCATTGTTTTTTGGGCTTCAATTTTACAGCGTTCGCCGTGCAGTATAAATGACAGGATATCTTTACTATGGGGGTCGGTACAATTGCAATGATATAGATTTTATATATTTTTTTTATGTTTTATTAATTTTACACAATAGAAATAGGTCTATAAAAAATTGCGTTTTTATGTTGTCCTGTTCTGATAGCCATAACATTTTCAGTTTTCTGTATACGGAGCTGATTATGGGCTTGTTTTTTGTGGGATGAGTTGACGTTTTTATTAGTACCAATATGGGGGGCATATGCCGCTTTGATCACTTTTTATTAAGGTTTTTGTGAGGCATTTTGAACAAAATACAACATTCCTGGTAGTGTTTTTTTATTTTTATTTTTTACAGCGGTCACCGTGCTGTATAGCTGATATGCTAGTATTACTCAGCAGGTCGATACGATTACAGTGATACCCAATTTGTATTTTTTTTTATGTTTTACTGCTTTACACAATAAAAACACTTTTATTCAAAAAGGAAAACACGTTTTTGCATTGCCATAGTCTGAGAGCCATAACTTTTTTATTTTTCTGTGTATGGAGCTGTGTAGGGGCTTGTTTTTTGTGGGATGAGTTGACGTTTTTATTAGTATCATTTTTAGGGGGACAAGACTTTTTGATCAGTTTTAAATCTGTTTTTTGGGTGGCAGGGTGAAGAAAATACTGCAATCCTAGTAGTGTTTTTTATTTTTATTTTTAACAGCGCTCACCGTGCAGTATCCATGACCAGTTAGCTTTTCTCTCTAGGTCGATACGATTACGGCGATACCCTATTTATATAGTTTTTTTTATTTGGAAGCACTTTTAAAAAAAAAAAAAGTGTTTTTATTGTGTTAAATAATATTTATGCATCGCTGTTTTCTGAGAGCCATAACCTTTGTATTTTTCCGTATACAGAGACGTGTAAGGACTTTTTTTTTGCAGGATGAACTGAAATTTTAATTGGTACAACTTTGGAGTTTATATGAGTTTTTGATCGCTTTTTATTCCATTTTATGTGCTGCAGGAAGTACAAAAATCTCAATTCTGTGACTGTTTTTTGTTTTTGTTTTTTACGGCGTTCACCGTACGGGTTAATTAACATGACAGATTTATAGGGTGGGTCGTTACGCACGCGGCGATACCAAACATGGGTACTTTATTTTTGATCTTTTTTGGGGTGATTGGAGTTTGTAAAGGGGAAAAGGGCAGTGTACATGTTTTAATTTTATTTTTTGTGTTCGTGTTTTACTTTTTTTTTTTTTTTTTACTTTTTCACATTTTTTTACATCTCCCCAGTGGGGATTTGTAACAGCAAATCCCCACTGGGGAAAAGCAATCGTTAGATTGCTGTTTGAAGAGGCGATCTGTGCACAGCGTTACTGCTGTGCACAGGTCGCCATGGCAACTAGTGACACCATGCCCACAATGCATTGTGGGCATGGTGACGTCACCAGACTACCCGGATGCTTTCAGAAAGCATCCGGGGAGTCCGGTAGGAGACGGCCGAGCGATATCTCTGCTGCTTGCCTCGCCGATCGTAGGCAGAGGGAGCTCACTCCTCCTGCCTGCGCCTTCATTATTGCGGCCATGACAGGCTGCGGTAATGATGCGTTTTTCACCCGCGGCCGGAGCTCACTCCGGCCGGGGGTGATGAGGCATGAAGCCAGCGGTAATTTACCGCTGGTTCCATGTCGCGATCGCGCGCGGCTCGCCCGCAAGCCCGCGCGATCGCCAGGGCGTATGCATACGTCCATTTGCGGGAAGTCACTTCCCGCTAGGGCGTATGCATACGCCCAATGTCGGGAAGGGGTTAAAGCTCCCCCATTTGGCTTCTATATCACTATTTGCTAACAGCTGCTCCAAGTCTAGGTCCTATATTGTGTCCCTCAATAAGGAATATTTGGCCCTTTTATGTTTTGCCTTCCCGCTCTGTTTTTCTTTTTTCCAGTTTACGCTAAAATGAATTATATTGTGGTCACTGTTACCAAGATTTTCAGAAACTGTGACCGCTCCGACAATTTCTGTTTTGTTAGAAATGACCAGATCCAACAGAGCATCACTTCTAGTGGGATCCTCCACAAATTGCCCCATAAAATTATCCTCTAACAGATTGAGGAACTTCCTTCCCTTTTCAGTTGATGCAGAACCGTGACCCCAGTCAATGCCTGGGAAATTAAAGTCACCCATTATTATCACTGTACCTACCTGTGCTGTTTGCACCATTTGATTATGCATCTGTTCTTCTATCTCCTCAGTGATGTTCGGGGGTCTATAGATTACACCAAAAATAATATTTTCTGCATTAATCCCCCCTTGTATTTCCCCCCGCAATGTTTCCACATCGTTAACTACTCCACCCTGTATTACCTCCTTCTCATGTGCCTTCATATCACGCCTGACATACAGACACACTCCTCCTCCCCTCCTGTTCGTTCTGTCTTTCCTAAATAGATTAAAACCTTCAAGGTTGACTTCCCAATCAATCAAGGAGTCCAGCCATGTTTCAGCAATCCCTAACACTTCAATCAGATCCTCTACAACTAGCGCCTCAAGTTCTCCCATTTTGGTTGCTAGACTTCTAGCATTTGTGAATAGACATTTTAAACTTCCAGTTTTACACTTACCGACAACGGTTTGGGATTGTATCTAGCATGTTAATTAGAAGGCATGGGATCATACATTACCCGATCAGTAGACAGTATGGGATGAAACGTTACCTAGTTCAGATGACGGCTTTCGATTTAACATCTCTCCTTCGGTAGATGGCCTGGGATTATACATTTCCCTTTCAGATGATGGCATGGGATTATACATTATACCTTTAGTGGACAGCATGTGATTATTTATTACACAGTTAGTAGATGGCATGAGATTACATGAGATATTGTGGGTACCTATATCTTCAATGCTGGTTTGCAACACATGGATCTCCTTATCCACTGGTCTACTCCACCTCCCCCATTCCACTTCTCCACCCGCCGATATAGTCTGCCCACTCTCTAACCTATCTACCCCTTCATTTTCTATATTGTCCTCCCTCCTCATCCCTAGTTTAAATACTCCCGCACCCCTTCTAGAATTCTTTCCCCCAGCACAGCAGACCCCCTTCCATTCAGGTGCAATTTATCTGTAGAAAACAGATTGTACCCCAATGAAAAATCAGCCCAATGCTCTAAGAACCCAAACCCATCTGTCCTACACGAAGACTTCAGCCATGCATTTAACTCCCTGAGCTCCCGCTGTCTTTCCTGAGTAGCTCGTGGCACCGGCAGTATTCCGGAGAACACAACCTTGGAGGTCCTTCCCTTCAGCTTTGAGCCCAGTTCTTTAAAATTATTCTTTAGGATCCTCCACCTACCGTGTATTGTCATTGGTTCCAACATGGACCACAACAGCTGGGTCATCGCCAGCCCCTCCCAGTAATTTATCCACACAGTCTCAGGACTTTTGCAGACTCCAGCAGGTTTTCTTTCAGAATAGTCCTGTATTTGGCTCCATCCATCTTCCCATCAATTTTAACTATCTTCCCTGTCCCTGCTGAAGAAAAGCAGGCCCAAACCATGATGCTGCCACCACCATGTTTGACAGTGGGGATGGTGTGTTCAGGGTGTTGAGCTGTGCTGCTTTTACGCAAAACATATCATTTTTCATCTTTTTCATTGTTTTTGGTTTCAACTGACTACAGCACCTTCTTCCACATGTTTGGTGTGTCTCCCAGGTGGCTTGTGGAAAACTGTAAACGAGACTTTTTATGGACATCTTTGAGAAATGGCTTTCTTCTTGCACTTACCAGGTCATTCCTCCTGTACCCTCACTCACTTTCCCCTCCTTTGAGGTCCACACCCTCAGACTCTTCCGGCCATTTTCTCTCAGAGTCGCGGTTGTGTACAGACCCCCTGGCTCTCCCCGCCAGTTTCCGGATCATTTTGCTGCCTGGCTCCCTTATTTCCTCTCTTATGAAATGCCCACACTCATCGTGGGTGATTTCAACCTCCCCCTGGATGACCCCATGCCTCCTTCTGCCTCTCAGTTTCTTACACTAACCTCTTCTCTTGGCCTCTCGCAGTTTACAGACTCTCCCCCACACAAGGATGGTAACTCTCTTAATCTGGTCTTGTGTCAACTCTCATCAATTTCTAACCTCACTAATTCTCCTTATGCTCTCTCTGATCATAACCTTACCTCTTTTACTATCAATAATTCTCAGCCTTCTCTGGACACACCTGCCCGTCACCTATTCAGAAATATCCGCTCCATTAACACTCAGGAACTCACAGACACCATACAGTCCTCACTGCCATGACCTGGCTGTTAAATGTTTCAATGAAACTCTCTCAACTACCCTGGACATATTGGCACCACTCACACACCGCACCACCAAAGTCAGACGCCAGCAACCTTGGCACACGCCTCAGACTCGCCATCTGCAGCGATGTTCCAGGTGTGCTGAGTGTCTATGAAGAAAGTGAAAGCTACCTGCAGACTTTCTCCACTACAAAATTCATGCTCAGGACTTACCTCACCGCCCTTCACTGCGCTAAACAAGAATATTTCGCCTCCCTCATCTCAACCTTACACAACAACCCAAAACGCCTGTTTGACACCTTCCACTCCCTCCTCAGGCCCAAAGCTCAGGCCCGGTCCCTGACCTCTATGCTGAAGACCTGGCCACTCATTTCAATGATAAAATTGACTGTATCCGGCACAACAGCTCATCTCAAACCCCAAGCAGCACCCATCCTATCCCTCCCCGCACATCCTCTAGTCTGCTCTCAGCTCTTGACCCAACGACAGAAGAAGTATCCAGGCTTCTCTTGTCTGTTTGCCCCACCACCTGCTCTAGTGACCCCATTCTTTTCCACCTTGCCCAGTCCATTTATCCAGCTATCCTCTCTCACCTTACTGCAATCTTCAACCTCTCTCTCTCCACTGGGATCTTTCCATCCTCCTTTAAACAGGCTACAATAACTCCTTTACTTAAAAATCCCACTCTGGACCCATCCATTGCTGCCAACTACCGACCAGTCTCTAACCTGCCCTTCATCTCTAAACTCCTGGAACGCTTGGTCTACACCCGCTTAATCCGCTATCTCTCTGATAATTCTCTTCTTTATCCATTGCAATAAGGTTTCCGCACTTTACACTCCACAGAAACTGCTCTAGTTAAAGTCTCTAATGACCTCCACACTGCTAAATCTCAGGATAAATACTCACTGTTGGTTCTGCTGGATCTCTCTGCAGCATTTGACACTGTTGATCACCATCTTCTCCTCAGCATGCTCCGTGCCATTGGCATCCAAGACACAGCTCTCGCTTGGTTCTCTTCCTACTTCTCTGACCGCTTCTTCAGTGTCTCATTTGCAGGTTCTACTTCTTCTCCTCTCCCTCTTGCTTTTGGGGTCCCTCAGGGATCGGTTCTTGGTCCTCTCCTTTTCTGAATCTATACAGCCCCCATTGGCCAAACCATCAGTAGATTTGGCTTCCAGTACCGTCTCTACGCTGATGATACCCAATTAAACACTTACATAGTTACATAGTTTGTCAGGCCGAAAAAATACATACGTCCATCCAGTTCAGCCCATTTATTAAAGTGTTGCTAAAGTATTAAAGTGTTGATCCAGAGGAAGGTAAAAACCCCCATGAGGGAGAAGCCAATTGACCTCATGTTAGGGAAAAAATTCCTTCCTGACTCCAATCTGGCAATCGGAATAAATCCCTGGATCAACGACCCCCCTCTAGAATCCTAGTCACTATAACTTGTTATATTACATCTAGAAATGTATCCAGCCCCTTCTTCGGAATCCTAGTCACTATAACTTGTTATGTTATCACTTTCCAGAAATACATCCAAGCCCTTCTTGAACTCTGTTAGTGAATTCACAATGACAAGTTCCTCTGGCAGAGAGTTCCACAGTCTCACTGCTCTAACAGTAGAGAATCCCTTTCTATGTTTATGTAGAAACTTTCTTTCCTCAATCCGTAGAGGATCCCCCCTTGTTCTAGATACAGTCCTGGGTATAAATAAATCTTTAGCGAGATCTCTATATTGGCCCTTAATATATTTAAACATATTTATTATGTCCCCCCGAAGCCATCTTTTCTCCAAACTAAATAACCCTAACCTTGCTAATCTTTCTGGGTATTGCAGTCCACCCAGTCCTTTTATTATTTTTGTTGCCCGTCTTTGTACCTGTTCAAGCTCTACAATGTCTTTCCTGTGCACTGATGCCCAAACCTGTACACAATATTCCATGTGTGGTCTAACCAGTGACTTGTATAGTGGGAGAATAATGTTCCTCACTGTATTTCCTCTTCAGCTTCAATGCAGGTCCCACCCACCAGCACCCGCAGGGCTTACACTCCCTCTCCTTCCGGAGATACTAAACAAAGCCCTGCCCCTTCCTCTACTGATGGCCATATTGGTGCAGCCAATTCCCCACTTCCTGTTGTCAGCCATATTGCTGCACCCGAACCACCCGAACTTCCTGTTGGCCATCTTGTTCCTCCTCATCCGTCCCCTGACATAGGTACTTCCGGGTCACAGGTCAACGGCAGCCATCTTGCTGCCAGTAATAACATTCAAACTGACAATATGCATTATATTCCCAATCAACCAACAGTAAGCAATACAGTCTGCACTCCCCCCTGTATGAAAGGAGAGCAGGTTAGCACTCCTCCGCTGACTGTCTCAGCGCTCGCCCCCACAGCCATTATACCCGTTAATCACCCCTTCGGGAATATTATATATTCCTTCCTCCGCTGTTGACCCTATCCTCACTTTCAATTCCTACCATCAACCTCTGCCAGACTACTCTGGATTTTCACCTTCAAATAGTTCATGTCCTTTCACCTGCACACCCCCTGCCGGACGTAACGGACCTCCAAAATCCTGCTTTTACTGTCAAAAACCGGGTCATCTAGTCAGAAATTGCCGCAATAAAAAGCTTGGAAGAAATCAAGCATCAAGGCTATGGTCCTCAACAATCAGCATTCCACAATCCTCAGTAATGCAGGTCTACACTGGCCAGGAATACTACCCTTACTGGACCACTGAACTCCCAGTAAGGTCTCTCAGCTGAATGCTCCTTAACCTGCTCCTCCTCCTCCTACTACACCAATGACTTTATACCACTAATCTTACCCTCATTTGTTTTCAAAATCCAGATCATTCCACATAATATCATCCTTTTCCTGAATATGAACTGTTGACCACTAATTTACCTGTGTTGTTCAACTTCTCATCTCTTCCTCTTGAGTTTCTCATACAGATGTATTCCGAAGTCTGGTCACTGACCATGAAGATGTTTTCAACCTTTCTATTGCATTTCTTCCGGAAAACAATTTACCATCGCTCATAACATTTCTCCATACCTTTGCCGTGACAGTCCAGAAGAAGGTTGCCTTTCTAACATATGTGCACCTTATTTACCTTCAAGAAGCCTGGATCCTGAAGCACTCTGAAACCAAAGGCCTTCCTGATGACTGCAAGACAGCTGTGATGTCCACTTCCTTACCTACCATTCACATTCTACTACAGACTTTCTAGGCCTCTTCGTAGTCAGTCACTAATGAATACCCAGCGCTTCTGATTTCATGCAAACTCTCTATGCCCCTTTCCTGGACATTTCTTCAACTCACAGACTATATACTGTAGCCCAAGCTTGCTTCCTGACATTCACTCAACTTATTCTTATAGCTCCTGATCTGGGAGTCGAGGCTACTCACAACCTTTCAACCTACCTGTTTAAGAACTGTTATTATCTTGGCCCCTCATGACCTCGTAAGGGTCCTGAAACAATCCCATTAATTAAACAGTGCTGGGCTCTCAAAGAACTTTAAACTTTATTCACCATATAAAAGCATCCATATTCAGGCATTCGACCGCATTGAATAGCATAACCATAATGGACATTGAATTTGAAGCAATACTCAGCGTTAGGTTGCGACCTCCCGGTCGTTCAGGTCAGTTCATCGTTGGAGACGCCAGAGAGTACCGAGCAGAGCAGCGCAGAGATGGCACACCTGCGCGACGCACCTGCGTGCTACATTTCAGGGTAAGCTCCGCCCCCTTCTTCAGGCATATGCATCACAGTCTACAGCCGTTTCTTAAATAGAATAAAACCAAGCCAAATTAAAAACATTAACATCCCGTTACCCGCAGGTATCCCTTGGAATAGATGGTACTGTGGCCCTCCACCTGATAAATATTTACACATCTTACTACAAGAATACTCGCAAATTCAGACTTTCATTTAAACCTTTCGGGGATAATGATTCTAATAGCGTGATCCAAAATGCCTCACGCTTCAAGAGTTTAATGCTCATATACGAATTATCACTGCTTATGACCTTTTCCAGCACACACCAGCGTAACTCACAGACATCATGTCGTGCCTCAGTGAAGTGCCTGGCCACAGAGGTTTCCCCAAAGGTTTTTTATGGCTATTATCTCTTTTTTCTTCACCCTCATTCTTGCTAGGATTCATTCATAGGAGCCATAGAAAAAATCCCGATGACAACTCGGAAGAAAGGGAGCCGCCGTTAACTATGAATATCTCCTCTAAAACTCTGTACTCTGCACAACAAGCTGTATTAGAAAAAGGACTGAATTTTGTTCCAAACCATGATATGAATATTTTTGATTTCACTGTCGATCTCTATAAATTTTGCCGCAACATTAGATGTAAAATCTTCTTTTCCTCCAGTCCCTCTACAGGTGTTAAACGCACTGATGATAATAAAGTGTATTCTAGGAAATTGAAAAACCATAGTCAGTTTGACCCAGAAATCAAGATAGCTGCCCTAGAGGTGTTTGAGCAGATGATGAAGAAAGAGGTGATTGAACAGTGGGAAAATAAAGCAAAACGTACACAAAGCAACTTTAGTAAGAGAGAAAGGGAAGCTGTAAAAGAACTAAAGAGTGACACTTCACTTATAATTAAAAAAGCTGACAAGGGAGGGGCCTCAGTAGTTATGGATGTGGAGCCCTACATCCAAGAGGCAATGTCTCAGCTACAAGATCTACAGGTGTATGCCCCCCTTAAAGAAGATCCTACGAGTGAGTTAAGTACGTACGTTCAAGAGTTAGTCCAGGAAGGGTTTGAGGAAGGGATTATTAATGCCCATGAGAAGCAAATACTTATAAAGAAAAATCCGAGAATTCCCATCCTTTATATGGTCCCAAAGGTCCACAAGTCAGCAACAAAACAACCGGGATAGACTCAGTACTAGAGCCCCTAGCAGCCTATGTCTATATGTATTTGCAGCCGGCAGTGAAAAAAGACCCTAGGATCCTACATGACACAGGGCAGTTTTTAAGGGCTATTAAAGAGATTGATGTCACATAAAATCTCTATTTACCAACATACTGCTGGAAGATGGGATGAGAATAGCGCGTGAGACTTTGTGCCAAAATGTTACACTGACAAATGAAAAGATCGCGTTTGTAATGCGGCTATTAGAAACACTTCTAACCAAGAACTATTTCCGAAGGACAACTGTTCCTTCAGAAACAAGGAGTTTTGATGGGATCCCCGACAGCACCCAGCTTTGCCAACTTGTACATGCAAGCGTTCGAGAACCAATATGTGTTTCCTTCCCAGTATAACAGCTATATCATCTCATGGTTTCGCTATGTGGATGATGTCCTCTTGCTGTGGTCCGGGACGGAATCACAGCTCGAGGACTTCACCAAGTACCTCAATGGAGTGCATCCCTTAATTAAATTTACCACCACTAGTGATCAATATTCCATCACATATTTGGATGTTCTGTTAAAAAAGTGCAATAATGAAATTGTTACATCATTATATAAGAAAGATGCGGACCGCAATAACATACTACACCACACTACTCAACATGCACCACAGACGTTTAAAGGGATAGCAAAATCACAGTTCATAAGAGCTAGACATATAAGCTCTACTGATAATGACTATCTAATTAGTATGGAAAAGCTTATCCATCGCTTTAAAAATAGGGGCTATATCGAAACTGAACTGAGAAGGATGGGAATGGAGATATTAAGTATCCCTAGGGAAAATCTGCTGAAGCCTAGCCCCAAGAAAATGGGGCAAGATCAGGAATTCACGTATATATCCACCTATGATAGGCATGCCGGTATTATCAAACAGGCGATATTGAAGTATTGGGTGATACTACGAAGTGATACAAAAATTGTCCACCTTTTCAAAAAACCACCACGTTGGGTATGCCGAAAAGGGAAAACCCTTGGCCAACAATTAATATCTGCGGACTTAAAACGACCTGTAAAAAATAGGAAACAGATGCTGCTAAGTAGCACAAGATCAGGGACTTTTGCATGCTTGAAATGCATTAACTGCCCCTTCATATTAAAAGGTGACTCTATAAGCCACCCGACCAAAGGCCACAAAATTAAGATTCAAGGGTTCCACACATGCGATAGTGAAGGGGTTGTACATATGCTCAAATGCCCCTGCGGGCAAGTATATGTAGGACAGACATCTAGAAGTATAAAGGTTAGGATTAACGAGCATAGATCCGCTATTAGACTATTTAAGAAAAAAGCAATGAATCCTAGCAAGGATGAGGGTGAAGAAAAAAGAGATAATAGCCATAAAAAACCTTTGGGGAAACCTCTGTGGCCAGGCACTTCACTGAGGCACGACATGATGTCTGTGAGTTACGCTGGTGTGTGCTGGAAAAGTTCATAAGCAGTGATAGTTCGTATATGAGCATTAAACTCTTGAAGCGTGAGGCATTTTGGATCACGCTATTAGAATCATTATCCCCGAAAGGTTTAAATGAAAGTCTGAATTTGCGAGTATTCTTGTAGTAAGACGTGTAAATATTTGTCAGGTGGAGGGCCACAGTACCATCTATTCCAAGGGATACCTGCGGGTAACGGGAGGTTAATGTTTTTAATTTGGCTTGGGTTACTTAAGGGTTAATGGTTTTAATCTATTTAAGAAACGGCTGTAGACTGTGACGCATATGCCTGAAGAAGGGGGCGGAGCTTACCCCGAAACATAGCCCGCAGGTGCGTCACGCAGGTGTGCCATCTCTGCGCCGCTCTGCTCGGGACTTTCTGGCGTCTCCAACGATGAACTGACCTGAACGACCGGGAGGTCGCAACCTAACGCTGAGTATTGCTTCAAATTCAATGTCCATTATGGTTATGCTGTTCAATGCGGTCGAATGCCTGAATATGGATGCTTTTATATGGTGAATAAAGTTTAAAGTTTTATGAGAGCCCAGCACTGTTTAATCAATTGCTTAAGTGGGGCTTGGAAAACCCCGAGATTTGATGTCTCTCAAGAAGCAACCAGCTTAAGATTTAAATACTGGTCATAATTCCGTATTTTGAGACTCCTGAAACAATTCCACCAACCTCGTCTCTCTAAGTAATGTAATCTTCGCCTCCGTTGCTCATTACTGATGCCGGGGCTCTTGTTACCATGAAGACACACACTGCTCTCAAACCCAGCATCCCTGCTTCCTCTCTCAAGGGGGTATGTTGGAGATCATACCGCAACAGGTATTCCTCTCCATGACTGCCTTCAACCATGGAAGCTGAAACATCACATCTTCCTACTGTCTCTCTAGCCAAGCTGGAGGATCCACATTATGTCACGGATGGATCCAGGCTTGCAGATGACCGAGGACGATTCCATACAGGACCTGCTGTGGTTACCTTGCGATGGAACTGTGAAAGCTGCTTCTTTATCTTCTAAGATGTCAGCCCAAGTCGCAGACCCCAAGACTGTGACTGAAGCTTGCAAGCTTGCTGAAGGAAAGACTGTCAACGTATACACCAACTCAGCCTACACGTACGGAGTGGCCCATCAGCCTTAAGTGGGCCGCCCTGCAAGGTTTCCAGTCAGCTAGTGGAACGCCAATCAAGAACCATGAAGTCCTACAAGCCTTAATGGACGCTCTCCAGTTGCCTGCCAAGGTAGCTGTCCTGAAGGTCAGAGCGCATGAAGACATAGAGACAGAGGAAGTGAAAGGCATATACAATGCTTATCAGGCTACAAAGGCTGCGGCTTGTCTCCCAGTAATTCGAGAGAAAGCAGGGTTGGCTGTAGATGTATCAACAAGAAGAAAAGAAGAAAGAAAGAGGAAAAGAAGAAGATGGAGAACAGAGTCAAGAACAAGACGTGCTGAACCCAGATGTTAATTGGATGAAACAATTTCAAGCCCAAATAGACTTAAAGGAGGAGAGGAGTTGGAGGGAAGAGGGAGCGGAGATACACCAAGATAGATTCTGGAAGAAAAGATGATAAACTTTGTTTACCAAGAGCATCCAGCTGTAGTGCGATGGGCTTATAGTACTATACATAGAAGAACAAACCAGATGATCTCTTCAATCAACAGGATATACTTAGCACTCAGAATTCCCATTACAGCAAATAACTGTATCAGAAGATGTGAAATATGCATCACTTGCAACCCGGAAGAATCAGTCCAAACACAGAAGAAACAACAAGTCAGTCCCTTTCCAAAGTATTCAGATCAACTACATTGAATTACCCAAGAGTGGAGAATACATGTTCTTAGAATGGCCTGAGGCCTACAAAGGCTTACCCCTAATATGGCTGCCAGAACTAACGTGGAAAGAATCTACTGACTAAAAAGTGATGTGCAGATTTGGAATCCCAGAAGTTAGGGAGTCAAACCAAGGACCTAGCTTCACATCAGAAGTAACCAGAGACATTTGGAAGCTAGTAGGGGCTGACCCCAACACCCCGTATTATCCACAGAGTTCAGGAGAAGTCGAAAAAATGAGTGCCACACTTACAAACCAAATTCTCAAAGCCCGTAAGGAAGCATCTCTCCTCTGGCCAGAACTCCTACCCACTGCCCTGTACTCTAACAGAAACACCTTTAGACAGTCCCACTAGTACTACACCCTATGAAATATTGTCCTCAGAACCACCTAGGTTAAGGGGGGGGGTTCCATACACGATAGTTGATTGCAGGGAAAGGAATGATAGCATTGTGAAATATGTTCTAAACTTGTAAACTTGTGTAATGAATTGAAATTAACCCATGCTTCAGTGTTTTCTTCTGTTCCAGACACAGACTCTGACCAAACCATTTATAAGCTCCAGCATGGTGATTTTATATGGGTAAAAAGGCATGTGAGAGGTTCTCTGGAACCTAGATTTGAAGAAACATACCAAGTTCTTCTGGTGTCCCCAAACTCAGTGAAACTAGAAGGAAGACCTACTTGGGTGGGAAAGCAGCCGGAGCCAACAAGTCATCATGAATTACGTACGTACGTACGTACGTACGTGCGTACGTGCGTGCGTGCGTGCGTGCGTGCGTGCGTGCGTGCGTGCGTGCGTGCGTGCGTGCGTGCGTGCGTGCGTGCGTGCGTGCGTGTGTGTGTATACAAGGGGGACGACAAAGGGGGGTAACTGATGAACTTAAAGCTGAGGATCCACACAAAGCCGAACTCAAACCAATAATACCAGAAATAAGGATAAACAAAGGTGTAGATTGGATAAATAGTATCCATTATGACCAACAGAGATTTGTAAACCACACCCGAGATATCCTACAAAGCATAGCTGAGCAATTAGAACCCATATCAATCGTGGCCTACCAAAATAGCCTAGCATTGGACAAGATCTTAAAGGACACTCACAAGGGGGGATTGTGAGAATATAAAGTGTGGAGGTTTCTTTAGGGGTGACCGTTCTTGGTTTTCCAGACCCTAGAATGTCTACCAGTCTTTATCCCTTATATTTCCAGTAAACCCAACATATTAATTATCTTTCAAATTCTCCAGGTTTCCCTAATTGGATTGTCAACAATCCATAAACTGTCACTGCTAGGGACTGCTCTAAGGTAGCACCTGGCGGTCATGTGGTCAACAATCATCCTCACCATCAGAGACAATATGGAAGAGGCCGGCGATCGCTTAGTTACGCCCTCTTGGAGCAAGCCTGGCAGTGATGCAGCGGGTTTACTAACCGCTCCACCTGTCCATGTAGCCATCCAAACACGGTGACACATATTCATCCTAGCTCAAGTTTAGCAAACGGGGTAAGAGGAACAGAGTTTAATGTTTTAGGGGGGACTGTCAGGTGTGGGAATTCATTAAGAATTGATTCAAAACATTAAAACTCTGTACCTTTCATATCCATTGCTTACATATAGAAACTGTCTATATACTATTTGCATGAATCAGTCTCTATCTTTATTACCCTTGACCAGTTAAATCAGATATTATATGCTTGAAATGCACAGCTTTTTGCAAGAAAAGTACCTATCCTGAATGATGCTGAAGACAGCCTATAGTTACCAGCCTATAGTTTCCTGGATCACTTTTTGACCCCTTTTTGAATATTGGCAACACATTTGCTATGCGCCAATCCTTTGGGACATAACCCGTTATTATACAGTCCATAAATATTAAGAATAGGGGCCTATCTATGACATTTCTTAACTCCCTTAGGACACGGGGGTGTATACCGTCAGGGCCTGGGGATTTGTCTATTTTAAGCTTCCTAAGGATGTACTCCTTCCTGGGTTAGACAAGAAACATTTAAGTTGGAATTTACCTCCTCCCTTTGCTCCTCAACAGGAAGCTCATCCGCCTTGGTAAATATAGTGGAGAAGAAATAGTTTAATAGGTTTGCTTTTTTCTCATCGCCCTAGAGGGCGTCTCTCCCTCAGTACTTTTTAAAGGCCAACATTTTCTTTTTTAATCTTTTTACTCTTTATATAGTTAAAAAAATATTTTGGGGTTAGGGTTCATTTCTATGGCAATACATCTTTCTGTCTACAGCTTTGCTGCCTTAATCATTTTTTTACATATTTTATTTTTTTCCTTATAGCTTCTTAGTGCCTCTTCACTGCCCTCACTGCCTTTTTGTTTTTTATTGCCTCCTTTACATCTCTGTTGAGCCACATTGGGTTTTTCCTGTTTCTAATTATTTTTTTACCATATGTACCTCTCACAGTTGGCGCCTAAAATGTTTTTAAATATCTCCCATTTATTTGCTATTTTTAAACACCTTGTCCCAGTCAAAACGGTTTAGGGCCACTCTAAGCAGGATAAAATTAGCCTTCCTCAAATTCACTGTTTTTGTGGCTCCATGACAAAAATCTCTATTGAAGGATAAATGGAAATTTATTATATTATGGTCACTATTCCCTAGGTGCCCCTCAACCTCAACCTTTGTTACTCTGTCAGGTCTATTAGTCAATATTAAGTCTAGAAGGGCCTTTCCCCTAGTTGGTTCCTGCACCATTTGGGAAAGGTAATTATCTTTAGTTATAGACAAAAACATGTTTCCTTTGTGAGAGCTACAGATTTCAGATTCCCAATTTATGTCTGGGTAGTTAAAGTCGCCCATAATAACAACCTCATTCTGATTAGTTGTTTCATCTATTTGCCTGAGGAGCATATCTTCTATGGGTTCTGTTATATTTTGGGGCTTATAGCAGACTCCATTAGAATTATATTACTGTTACTGCCCCCATGTATATTTACTCATAATGATTCCTCCTGTTCATTACCTGTACCTATATTTTCCCACAGTGTTGGCTTCAGACAGGATTTTACATAGAGATAGACACCTCCCCCTTCCGGTGTTTACAGTCACTTCTAAATAGACTGTAACCCTGTAAGTTAACTGCCCAGTCGTAGCTCTCGTCCAGCCATGTCTCAGTTATCCCCACTATGTCATATTTTTCTTCAACTATTAGTAATTCTAGTTCATTTAATTTTGTTGGTTAGACTCCTGGAATTGGTCAGCATGCAATTTAGAGATTTTTCAGTTTTTATTCCTTTCTCCCTATTCTTTTTAACTATTGCTACACCCCCTCCCTCCACTCTACCCCCTGATTTATTCCTAATTCCCAGCTCTCTATCTTCACTATCTTGCATGCTATATGTGTAGTTACCCTCCCCCCAGTCCCTATTTTAAATATTCCTCCAGCTTCCTAGCCATTTTGTCCCCCAATACAGCTGCAACCTCCCCATTTAGGTGCAGCCCGTCCCTGCCATAGAGTCTGTTACCAAGACAGAAGTTTCATATATGAGTTCCATATTTGACAATGCTGTCCAGTGCACAGCCTGTGCAATGTATGCCATCCTTGACCAACAGTTCGAGGGTCCATACTGCTGTGCAAGATGTGTGCACACTGCACATTTAGAAGCCCGTATCCTGGATCTAAATGAGCAAGTGGCGACACTGAGATCCATTGCCAACTTGGAAGCGAGCCGGCTGCCCACTGAGCACTCACTCGCAGGTGTAGATGCTAGGGAGGGTGGCAGCATGGAGGTGCAGGAACATGAGGCAGCTAGCTGGGTAACAGTTAGAAAGAAGGGTAGAGGGAAGAGTGTTAGGGAGGCTAGTCCTGAACTGGCACACCCCAACAAATTTGCAAGATTGGCGGATGAGGGGGATGTCGGCTCAGAAATAGCATTGCTGCAGCAAGACACTACCCCTGTCTGCTCCAGTAAGATGGGGAATAGGAGTGCAGGTCAGGCTAGACAGGTGCTAGTAGTTGGGGACTCCATTATAAGGGGCACAGATAGGGCAATCTGCCACAAAGACCGGGATCGTCGAACAGTATGTTGTTTACCTGGGGCCCGAGTTCGACATATCGCGGATCGGGCTGACAGATTGCTGGGTGGGGCTGGTGAGAATCCAGCTGTCATGGTCCACATTGGCACCAATGACAAAGTTAGAGGTAGGTGGAGTGTCCTTAAAAATGATTTCAGGGACTTAGGCAAAAAGCTTAAGGCAAGGACCTCCAGGGTAATATTTTCAGAAATATTACCTGTTCCACGGGCCACACCAGAGAGGCAGAGGGAGATTAGAGAGGTGAATAAGTGGCTCAAAATTTGGTGTAGGAAAGAGGGATTTGGGTTTTTGGTTTAAAAAAAAAAAAAAAAAAAAAAAGAAATACATATACAAATATGAAAAATATGTATAATAATGCCATTTGTAAAAGCGCAATATATAAATTCCCCCAATATTAATTCCCACAATTAAGCAAAACGACAGAATGTAGACAAAACAGACACACTCACACGCCCAGAATACTCGCATAGGCTACTTAGCTTTTACCCTTTGCTCCAAAGCAGTGCAGCAGCAGCAAACTCTCCTTTGAGAAGACAAAGAGAATGAGAATAAATATTGGAAGAAGATTGAGATATATAAGAGATATATTGACGATCTTTTCTTTATTTGGGGTGGCTCCCAGCAGGAACTACATGAGCTATGTTCGGAGTTGAATCAAAAATATTAGGATTTAAGTTTTACTATGAAAGCTAGCTATGAGGAGATAGATTATTTGGATATAGTGGTAAGTAAGGAAAATAATAAATATATCACTGAGACATTTTTTAGGGTATTTTGATTTTCAAAGTTCACATTTCCATAAATGGAAAACAAATATAGCATATAGGCAGATGAGAAGAGTTAGAAAAAACTGGACCCGAGATGAAGATTTTGAAAAACAAGTGAAGGTAATAGAGATGAAACTGAGAGAGAAAAAATACTCCAAGGGAATAATCGATGAGGCCCTGAAAAGAACACGAGAGCTAACTCAGAAAGAATGTTTGTTGGAACATAAAGATAGAGAATTAATAAATAAAGAAAATAAAACCCAAAAAATAAAAAAAATATAAGAAATATAAAAAATTAAAAATCCCAAAGCAAATAAAGTTGTAATTTTATCACTAGACTTTTATCACCCATCTACAAGGGAGAGATATTTTTTAAAAAACAGTAGTATTTATTATTGCATGATCCATTTTTAGCTGAAACACTACTGAAATTTCCGGGTTTTACCTTCAGTTGAGCAAAGACTATAAAGGAAATAATAGCCCCCAGTAGGACAAATAGAAAAGAAGAGCTTTATATGAAAGAGAAAATTGTAGGGAAAAATATGTGTATAGGGAGTAAAAAATGAGCGAGGAAAAATTGCTGCTCATGTCCATTAATAAAATTAACTTTCCCTTAGATTGCTTTATTAGTTTTTTTCATATTTCTATTAGAATGCCCCTGTGGATATCTGTAACAGTAATCAAAAACGGATTTCAAATCATAGGTATAACATTAGGAAAATATTTATTTTGCATAGTGTTTCACGTAATTTTAATGAAAAATATGGGGCCAATGATGATAATATTAAGGTAACACCAATAGATTGGTTCCAAATAGATTGGAAGCACTTAGCAAAAAGGAAATGTTTCGGATCTATATCCCCTTGGGGTTTTAATGAGGCAGTGGAAATTATTAGGGATTAATAAAACTGTCTTTTTCTTTTTTTGTGTATATCGTATATTATGTATATTATGAGATAATTAGATTTTAATAATATCTTTACAATATATTTAGTGATATGGATATTATTAGAGGAGGTTGCCATCCATCTAGTGGTGAAATAAAAATACGATTAGGTATTTTAGACATGGATTTTTTGTTTTCTTCTTAAATATATTTATATATGATAAACTGATTATTGTATATATATTTGTAACTGTATTTTAAAAAATGTTTAGGATTTACATATTTATGCTTTTTAGAATCTCTTAATGTGTGCTTTAAGCATGTGGATGATTGTGCTATTATTTAAGGAGGATAAGATGCCACCTGTCTGTGAACCTGATGAAGTGTTACTATTTAAGGAGGATAGATTGCCATTTATCTGTAAACCTGATAAAGTACAGTCAGCACGAACCACCTGATGCATACACAAAAGCGGATATCCGGGCGTTGATCTCGTGCAGGACCAGCGCCACCAAATACTCCGAAGTCCAGTTCAGGTAAAAACAACCACGTTTATTGCAGATAGTTAAAACTATACAGAGTTGCCAGATTTCAAAACAGCACAGAAACAATTACAAGAAACCATAGATAGAGCAGAACAAATCATAATGGAGAATAAGAAAAGGAAATTTAATAGAGATATGAAGGATTATTGTCAAAATAAGGTTTATACTTGGACCATAGATAAACAAAGTTACACACCAAGGTCCATTCTTAAGAAAAAAAGAAGTGCCAGATACAATAGAAAGGTGAGCTTTTCAGAAATGGAGAGCACGGATAGTGGTAATACGGATAATGAAACACCAGAGGAGGACAAAACAAACACAGAGGAGCCGGTAAAAAGCAGCAAAGATACAACAAAAAACACAAAACCAAGTTCAAAAAACGTCTGGGATACACCAAGGAAATCCATGAGGACATTCGCACAGAGGAGACCCATATACAAAATTTGACAGACAATATACAAGTAGTGGTCCTCACGCCTGTTGTTCTGACTAATCCACAAATAGAGGTGCTAAAACAAGGACTTAACTTTGTTCCTACACAGGACTTTGATATGTTTGATACCATTGTTGATGTTAATAAATTTGTAAGACTCCTAACGGTAAAATTGCATTTCCAGGGTGTAGATGGTAAGGAAGACACAAGTAGACAACGGGACAAAATAGTGAATGAATATGAAACATTGCAGTTTCGTGAACAATTAACCCTTAGGACATTACAGGATTTAGAAGTAGAAAGCTCCTAGGAAAAATTAGCATCCAATGAGGATGAGGGAGTCCATCACGACATACCAAACCCCAAATTTTATCCTGTAAAAGCTAGAACTCCAGCACTGGAATATTTCCAGAATGCAATAGAGTGTGATCTTAGGAAATTACAGGAGAAAAACCGCAGGAATAAAAAACAAGGAAAAAACCATAATAATCTTACATGGTCTCAAGTTAAGGCTATTAAAGAACTGAAAGCCAATTCAAATATTATAATCAAAAAAGCGGACATAGGGGGGGCTATTGTCGTGATGGACTCCACTGTCTATACAGGGCAGGTGTATAAAATATTGAATGATGGTAATACATATCGTAGATTACAAGAAGATCCCACAAATTTGCTACAGTCTAAACTAAAGACCTTATTGCAAGAGGGCGTGGCTCTGGGAGCAATCAGTGAAAAACTAGCCAAATGTCTTTATAGAGAAGAACCAGTAACCCCCATTTTCTATGGAGCACCAAAACTACACAAGGGAGAATTCCCTCCGGGGCTATGCCCCATTATATCGGGGAATGATTCGTTGAATGAGGGCCTCAGTAACTGGGTGGATCAATATCTACAACCAGTGGTGCAAAAATTACCAGGTTATGTCAAGGACACCCAGTCAGTCCTGGGTATTCTGTCACGCAAACAGTGGAGAGAGGATTATACGTGGGTTACGTGCGATGTGGTGGGACTATATTCTTGTATCCCCCATGAAGGGGCCATCCAAGCCCTGGGTTTCATTTTAAATCAATATGCACATTATGAGGAAAATTTGCAGATTTTCATCATACTTGTTGTAGAATATCTGCTACAAAGCAACTTTTTCAAATTCAAGAGTACATTTTTTTTCTCCAGCTCATTGGGGCTCCAATGGGTGCGACCTTCTCCCCGTCTTTGGCGAATATAACCATGGCATGGTGGGAACACCATGCCATATATAGTCCAGATAATCCATTCCTGGATTGTGTGGTGTGGTATGGGCGCTACATCGACGACCTCCTTATCATATGGGGTCACGATGTGGCGCTCATACAACCATTTTTACAATACATCAATCAAAATGACTTTAACCTAAAATGTACGGGGACATGGAATAGTGTCAACATTTCATTCCTGGATATCAATCTGAGGGGCGATAGAGAAAGGAAAAAGATAGTAACCAAATTATATCAAAAGCCTAATGCAGGTAACTCTATATTAAGGGCTAATAGCTGTCATAGTGAGAATACTATAAAAGCCATACCATATGGGGAGCTTGTAAGGGCAAGAAGAATATGTACTCTCAATAAAGACTACAACGAAGCAGTATCACTTATAGAGACAAGATTACTACAGAGAGGATATCAGCACAAAGACATCAGTAAAGCTAAAAAGAAAGTCAGCCAAATGACACAAGAACAGCTATTGGCCAAAAAAGAACGAAAAAAGGATCACAAAAAAGATAAAATAACTTTTTCCACTAGATACAGTAAGAATTATAAGGAAGTAAGATCCATTTTCAAAAGAAATATAAATATTCTGCGTCAGGATGAAAGCCTGGCGGAAATCCTAGATAAGGGCATACAGGTGGTACCCAGAAGAGTTAAAACCTTGGGGAATCTCATATCCCCGAGTACATATATCCCTAAACAAGAAAGTATGGGTAGGATATGGTTATCCCAAAAAGGATTCTTCAGATGTGGGGGAGCCCGTTGCAATGCGTGCGATAAAGTTTTAAAAAGTACTGAGTTCAAAGATACACAGAAACAACAGATGTATGCTATACGTCAATTTATGAATTGCAATAGCCATCATTTAATATACATTATAGAGTGCACATTATGTGATAAAAAGTATGTAGGGAGTATGATCAGGAAATTGAAAGTACGCATTATGGAGCATATTTCCAGTATAAAGAAAAGTCAGGGACAAATGTCGGGAGCGGCAAAGCATTTTGTAGACTGCCATAATGCAGATATAACAGGATTTAGGTTCTATGCTATCGAAATGGTACCACGTCCCTATAGAGGAGGAAACTGGACCAAAGAAATTAGAAAAGAAGACGTACAGTGGATTAAGAGATTAGGTACCAGGAGGCCGGATGGTCTCAACTACTGCACAGACATGCTATATTTTTATTAATGGCATGAGTAGTTTGGTTAAAAGAATATAAAAATGTATAAACCTTAATATTTCTCCTCCTATATTCAGATTACCATCATACAAGGGATGTGGTGAATGAAATTGTTCTTAGCATACATTTATAGCGGTAGCATATGTTTTACGGATCTCCAACAAAGGGTTAAATTAGAGCCCATTACTATCACTAATGTTATAGGGTCAGGTGCTCAGAAAACCTCAGGTGATTGGTTTTAACATGGTTTTAAAAGACATGTGGGTAACAGGATGTCATAACAGTGAACAAGGGCAGACCGCCTGAAACGCTTCTGTTGTTATACCACCTGTGTGCACAAGTGTTCTTGCCGGAGTGCTGTTTTAACTATCTGCAATAAACGTGGTTGTTTTTACCTGAACTGGACTTCAGAGTATTTGGTGGCGCTGGTCCTGCACGAGATCAACGCCCGGATATCCGCTTTTGTGTTTGTATTACCGCTTGGCCGGCGGTGAGTCCGTTGGAGTTTACTGCCACATCAGGATCCTCGGCAAAGAAAGCGTCTACAAGTCCGTGATTAGGTGAGCTGTATTATTTCTACTTCGTACACCTGATGCATAGTTTGTTTGGATTTAATAAAATACCTCTATGTTGAAGTAGCCTGTGCTATTTTTGCCCCTTGATGCGCAAAGCAGTTTTTTTATAGCCAAAAAAGCTGGGAGCTGTCTGCTAGGAATTAGCAGCAGTTCTGTTGTTTTTCTTATTTATTCTTAACTGACACTTACAGCATTAAGGGTTAGGGCGTGGGGCCAGCTGTGGCTACAGGAGACCAGACTTTGGGAGATTGCTTACAACTGTGTTGTGTCGGCTTAAGGACAACTACCAAAGGTGAGTGAATATATACCTACCTTCCCTCAGTGTTTGTTTAATGTTAATGCGCTAGGGAGCACCTCTGCTGTGTTTTCTTTTATTGATATAATTAATTGGCTCAGTGTAGAAATGGTCCAAGCAAAGTTAAATAAACTGGATGTGAACAAGGCTCCAGGCCCGTATGGCTTACATCGTTACATAGTTACATAGTTACATAGTTTGTCAGGCCGAAAAAAGACATACGTCCATCCAGTTCAGCCCATTTTGCTAAAGTGTTGCTGTAGTGTTAAAGTTTCCAGAGGAAGGCAAAAACCCCCATGAGGTAGAAGCCAATTGTCCTCATGTTAGGGAAAAAATTCCTTCTCGACTCCAATCTGGCAATCAGAATAAATCCCTGGATCAACGAACCCTCTCGAATCCTAGTCACTATAACTTGTTATATTATCACGCTCCAGAAATGCATCCAAGCCCTTCTTGAACTCTGTTAGTGAGTTTACCATGACAATTTCCTCTGGCAAAGAATCCCTTTCTGTGTTTATGTAAAAAACTTTCTTTCCTCAAGACTTAGAGAATGCCTCATTGTTCGTGATACTGTCCTGGGTATAAATAAATCTTTAGCGAGCTCTCTATATTGGCCCTTAATTTATTTAAACATATTTATTATGTCCCACGAAGCCGTCTTATCTCTAAAGTATTGCAGTCAACCCAGTCCTTTTATTATGCTTGTTGCCCGCCTTTGTACCTGTTCAAGCTCTACAATGTCTTTCCTGTGCACTGGTGCCCAAAACTGTACACAATATTCAATGTGTGGTCTAACCAGTGACTTGTATAATGGGAGAATAATGTTCCCATCATGTGCATCTATCCCCCTTTTAATATAACCCATGATCCTATTAGCCTTGGCTGCTGCTGCCGGATACTGGCTGCTACAGTTAAGTTTACTGTCCACCAGGATTCCCAAGTCCTTCTCCATGTCACTTTTACCCAGTGTTTTTCCATTTAACATGAAATCATGTAATGGATTTTTCCTCCCCATGTGCATAACCTTGCATTTATCTGTATTAAACCTCATCTGCCATTTCTCTGCCCAGGCCTCCAACTTATCCAGATCCCTTTGTAATAACACATTATCCTCTATTGTGTGGATTCCTTTACAGAGCTTAGTATCAACTGCAAAGATTGATATTCTACTGTGCAATCCCTGTGTAAGATTATTAATGAAAATATTAAAGAGGATTGGGCCCAATACTGAGCCCTGTGGTTCCCCACTAGTGACAGGGATCCATTCTGAGTATGTACCGATAATTACCACCCTTTGTTTCCTATCAGTGAGCCAGTTGCTTACCCACTTTTACACATTTTCCCCTAGTCCAAGCATTCTCATTTTACTTCCCAACCTTTTATGTGGAACAGTATCAAATGCTTTAGAAAAATCCAAATATAGGACATCCAGTGCCTCACCCCGATCCAGTCTGGAACTAACTTTCTCATAGAAGCTGATGAGATTAGTTTGACAGGACCGATTCTTCATAAATAGTGTCGAGCGATTATTATCGACAAAGTTGAAATCGGCACGGTTTTTATGTCGATCAGAATTTTTCGATCACGCAATAATTTAGGTGAAAATCTGCGCATAACCTATTAATATCGCGCCATTTTCGGCACTTCCTGTCATTTTGGCGGCCAGCAAATCAGCTTAGAGAATAGAGCAGGGTGAGCTGGGTGTGCGACGTCATGACTGGGATGTGTATGGTTGTGATTGGCTGGAAAAATCACATGACCTCGTTTTACATAGAACAGCCCTTCCTGTTCAGCATCAGTGTGTGTCAGTGTCTCATAATAGCAGGACGTGTACTAGGTCTCTCTCAATACAGCTCAGCGAAACAGTTCTATTTGTTCACACAGACAACTATGCTTTTAGCTGTGAACAATAGAACTTAGGTAGATTAGAGAATTTCAGTTATTAGTTAGTTAGGCTGAGTGTGTTAAAGAAGCATCTAGCGCTGTACGGTGCAGGCGAACACAGGCAGATAGGCAGGCAGGCTTTTGAAAGGAGAGTGGATAATGTGCAGCCCAGACTCTGCTTTGACCCTGTATTAAAATGGTTTTTTAGTAACATTTTTTGGCCAGTTTTTGCTGAAATATTAGCTTGTATTTTGTGCAGCCTGTACTTATATTAGGATACAGATCTTTTCTAGTAACTGCAGGTGTATTTGATAGGTGCAAAACTCACCTTTTATTATCTGTACACGATTTAATTAGGTTTTTTTTTCCACTTTGGCGCAGCTCAGTTTTGTTCAAAGACCCACTTTGTACGTACAATAGATTACAGAACTTTTCTAGTGACCGCAGGTGTATTTCATAAGTGCAAAAACCATGTTTTATTATCCATACACAATGTAATTAGTTTTTTTTTCACTTTGGCGCAGCTCAGTTTTGTTCAAAGACCCACTTTGTACGTACAATAGGATACAGAACTTTTCTAGTCACCGCAGGTGTATTTCATAGGTGCAAAAACCACGTTTTATTATCCGTACACAATTTAATTAGGTTTTTTTTCACTTTGGCGCAGCTCAGTTTTGTTCAAAGACCCACTTTGTACGTACAATAGGATACAGAACTTTTCTAGTCACCGCAGGTGTATTTCATAGGTGCAAAAACCACGTTTTATTATCCGTACACAATTTAATTAGGTTTTGTTCACTTTGGCGCGGCTCAGTTTTGTTCAAAGACCCACTTTGTACGTACAATAGGATACAGAACTTTTCTGGTCACCGCAGGTGTATTTCATAGGTGCAAAAACCACGTTTTATTAACCGTACACAATTTAATTAGTTTTTTTTTCACTTTAGCGCAGCTCAGTTTTGTTCAAAGACCCACTTTGTACGTACAATAGGATACAGAACTTTTCTAGTCACAGCAGGTGTATTTCATAGGTGCAAAAACCACTTT